>APFE031612392.1:0-35816 GCA_000404065.3 Pinus taeda
ACCATATCTTCCTTATTTACACTTTGAATTATTTTTGCATATCAGTACCATAAAATAATGAGCATGAACAAGAAAACATATAGTCACATCAAAGAACACCAGATATAAGGTGGAAACCCAGTGTGGGTGAAAACCACCTGCTGCAATATGTCTCTATCTTCTTTCAAATTAGAAACTCCTTTTACAATGGTCTTGTACCGGTGCATTCCTTTACCAGTACGCAGGCTGCAACCTACAGAGAGCTACAACTCTCTCTCGTTTTCCAGTCTCTCCTCGAAGGGAGCTACAACCCCCTAATTCTTTTCAAGGACCACTTTTCATGAATTTTCAAACTAGACCCATATACATCAAATGATCATCAAGTACGTGTAGATTTCACAGTCAACAGCAGTAACCAGATCAACAACACAGAACTAAACCCAGAACACCTTATCAACAGAAAACATTCAGTCAACAGAAATTCATGAGACAGATACGCAGCTTTCCTTTCTTTGGCCTGCGTCGCTACGCACTTCACCCTCTGCTTCTCTGCATATACCCGCAGAGTTCCTTCTGCTGCACTGCGTGACCACGCACTGCTTCTTCTACTGTGTTGCGTACAGTACGCACCCAAATGCACTATCGTGCCACGTACTGCCACAATAGGAATGCACCCAAAAAGACTATCGCGCCGCGTATGTTTACTATGCGTACGCACCTGAACCACTTCCGCTCTACGTACCCACGCACTGTGCCTTCGTTGCCTCTGCATACCCATGCACTGTGCCTTTGTCGTCCCTGCGTACCCACACACTTATCCTTCTTCTGCTCTGCGTGCCCACGCACTCGCACCGTTAATCACCTGCGTACCTCTGATTAGGGCCAAAATACAGTCAGATGCTCAGATCTGATCTTGCGCTCGAGAGATCACCCTTCACAGATTCGCTTTCAACTTCTCTTTTATAGATCAAGCTTTTAAACTGAGAACCCAATATTCTAGATCTTAAGATATTCAATTTCAAAAGATGCACAAGCCAAATGATCTCCTTTGCTTTATATAGGCAAGTTCTTCCTCAAATCATGGATCAATACCATGGGCCAAAACCATAATAACACAATACCGTCGGCTAAATACCATAAGAAACCCCACGTGTGCACGTTTTACTGCCTTGAAGTGTGTGCACTAGGGTACGCACCTCATGAATGGGTAACCTGCGTGTCTGGACACGGTCCCTACACGACATACTTGCGGGTACGCATCTTCTGAACTGTTCTCTTGCGTACTTCTTAATTCTCATCATATTGAGAGCCATTCCATGGGTGTTTCCATCAAGTACAACATCTGAAACATATAACCTCACCAGAAACATAATGCCAACATTATTAAAGGAAGATAAAGACGAATTGCAGCAGGTGGTTTTCGCCCACATTGGGTTTCTACCTTATATCTTGTGTTCATGTGTGTGATTGTCTGTACTTTTTACTACACTTGATTACTGTTTTATGGTTCTGATACACAGATTAAGATCAACTAACTAAATTAGAAGTCTGCAATATATACACAGTTTTCTCTAAACACAGTTGCGTATATACGCAGGTTTAATTAACATAAGTAGCGTATATCAATTTGTTTATGGAAATGAAAAATTGTTAAATTGATAATACTGATTCACGCCCCCCTCCCCCCCACCTCTCAATGTTATTTCCAACAATTGTGTACTTCTCCTTCCCCGTCTTCAGCCATGATAAATTCTTCAGAGCTATTATAGTGTTCTTCTAATCTTTCTGGTTCCTCTATTAATGGTTGCTCAGAATAAGTTTCCAATTCCTCTTCTTCACTAGGAACTTCTAATTTTTCTCCCAAAATTTTCTCACCAGTGGAGGATAGAAAGGTTATTCATGTAATTGGGAATGTAGGATCTTCCTCAATTACAGATTCAGTAGAGGAAGGAGAAATTCGTGGATTGGATTTCTGATTTTGAAATTTCAGGAAGCCTTTGTCAACCTCTAAAAGGAATTTGGGTTTGAGTAGGCGGTGTGGATTCTCGTGGTCTAGGTGGAGTGAGTGGATTTGTGGGAATTAAACTTCTTCCTCTCCCTACAAATATACCTCTAGAGTCTCTATCCCTACGCATATCATGTTTCAATTTTTTCTTTAACTTTTATTCGTACTTCCCTCGCAACAACGCCAAAATGTTTGGTCAATTCATTGTTTTTGAATTGTCAATCATAAATTGTTAACCAGGGTGCATAGACTGATGAAGTACAAGTGCAAAATCTGTGCTTAGAAGTTATTCATTAGGTTGTTATGTATTTGTTAGGATCTAAATTTAAGATGGATATGAAGATGGTGTTTGTCAATTCTATTAGTGTCATAATTCTTAAGGATGTTGGTTAAATTTCCTAGGAGTTAATCTCTATCTAATTAGTTTGTAGATGATATAAGAGTGGTCCTACTTGTATTAGGTTGCTTTTGGATTTTTAATCCTAAATATTTATGTTGCAACTTCTCATTCACTAAGTACAAAAAGAAACTTATTCTATCAGCTATGAAGAAATCATTTCTAAACTCGATTGTTTAGGAGAGAACCCTCACTCTTTTACTTATTCAATTTTCGCTCAAACAAAATAACCCAAGCAACATCTATATTATGAATTAAACACACTTCAACTATGCTAGATAATAAGAAAATGAAATGACCATGTTGTACCAGGTATAAAGCAAATTAAATAACGTACTAAACTAGGTATAAAGCAAATGAAAGTTCTTATGCAAATAACAACTCGCTGGCGAAATCATTATAATGCATTTTCACACAAAACAAAGCATTTGAAGAATGAAAGGAAATCGTATTGCAATTTATTAAAACCTATCACTGTTTGTAGGGGCCCTCCACATAGTAGTTCATAGCTTCCAATCAACACAATGCTTGCACACAAAACCAATTCTATTCAAATGGAATTCACAAACTATTCAAAATTACATCATTCGGTGCACACCCAAATCACAGTGCAGCCATAAGTTTTATAGCAAGTCTCTTGGCATAACTGCATGAATAATTCAAGCCTAATATCTCTATCCTATCTAAACTTATATCGCTAAACATTCATTTTTCTATTCCTAAAGCAAAACGATAAGGCTTCAATCGATCTCAGGTTCTGTTCTACATTAATCCGATGGTTGACTTGAAGTTTGCCGTGATCTCTTGCACTTATCTTAGCAAATAGTTTCGAGGGGATAGGAAGGGATCCATGAGGGAGCCATCCTCTATCCATCTGCACCCTTCGCTGCTAACCTGGAACTCTGGAACCTTGCAAAAAATGGAGACAGTTATAGAAACCTGGATTCGCTATGGAAACAGACTGATTCGATAGCCAATTGCAAACTTTAACAAAACAATAGGGTATAAAGTTAAATATGAGCCAGAAGACATATTATTGCATACCTTCATAAAAAAATGGGGTATATGACTTTATTTAGGTAGTAAATATATAGGAAAGGAGAGGATCATTAGGCAAAAAGGATGTCATGGTAGGAAAATCTTCAGACTCTACAGTCAACCATGGTCGAACATCGCATTTTGACAAAGATTGTCTCTATATGAAAATCAACCATAGTCAACCATGGTTCAATGTCGCATTGTGACAAAGTTTATCTTAATATGAAAATTAATCATGGTTAACCATGGTCCAATGTCACATTGTGACAAGAATTGCCTCAAAATGGAAATCAACCATGGTCAACCAAGTTTATTTTAGGGTTTATATATCTTAGGTTTCTAATGTTTATCCTTTGAGTTTATTATTCCCTTGGGCTTATAATATCAATCCCTCAAGTTCATTTATCTAAGGGTTCATATTCCTAGGGTTTAACATTATTAACTTAGGTTTATAGTCCCTTGGTTTTTTGTATTAATCCCTAGGATTTATTATTCCCTTGGGTTTATAATATCAAACATGATCAACCATAGTCAACCATGTTTTATAAATTCAATCATTGTCAACCATGGTCAACCATATTTTATAAAATGAATTATGGTCAACCATGCTTAATCATGTTCATCCATGTTCAAACATCGAATTGGGACAAAGATTATCTCAATATGAAAATCAGTCATTGTCTCAACCATGGTCCAATGTTTCATTTTGAAAAACAATGTCTCAATATGATAATCATGGTTAACCATGGGCAATCATGGTCAAACTTGGTTTAATATTGTTGCCTTGGAGTTTTAATATTAATCCCTTGGGTTTATTATTCCCTGGGATTTATAATATCATGGTCAACCAGGGTAAGCCATGGTCTATGATTGTCAACCATATTTTATAAAATCAAACCTGGTCAATCATTCTCAACAATGGTCGAGCATCACACTGTGACAAGGATTGCCTCGATCTGAAAATAAACCATGGTGAACCACAGTCAACCATGATCATCCATGGTCAATGATGGTCAACCCTGATTAGCCATGGTCCAATTTCATTAATCATGCTCAACCTTGATTAAAATATCTTTCATCATGATCACCCATGATGTTCAACCATAAACAATCATGGTCAACCACGATCAACCATGGTCAGTGATGGTCAACCATATTTTATAAAATCAAACATGGTCAGCCTTGGTCAAATGTCACATTTTGAAAAATATGTCTCTATATGAAAATCAACCATGGCCATTCATGGTTCATTGTCACATTGTGACAAAGATTGTCTCGATATGAAAATCAATCATGGTCAACCATGGTCCAACGTCGCATTGTGACAAGGATTGCCTCAATATGGAAATCAACCATGGTCAACCATGTTTATTTTAGGGTTTATATATCTTAGGTTTATAATGTTTATCCCTTGAGTTTATATTCCCTTGGGGTTATAATATCAATCCCTTGGGTTTATAATCTAAGGGTTCATATTCCTAGGGTTTATAATATTAATCATGGTCAACCATGTTTTATAAATTCAATAATTGTCAACCATGGTCAACCATATTTTATAAAATGAACTGTGGTGAACCATGGTTAATCATGGTCATCCATGTTCCAATGTCGCATTGTGAAAAAACTATCTCAATATGAAAATCAATCATTGTCTCAACCATTGTCCAATGTTTTGTTTTGACAAACAATGTCTCAATATGATAATAATGGTTAACCATGGTCAGCCATGGCCGATCATGTTCAACCTTGGTTTAATATTATTCCTTTTGAGTTTTAATATTAATCCCTTGGGTTTATTATTCTCTTGGGTTTATAATATCAATCCCTAGGGTTTATTATATCAATCATGGTCAACGATGGTCACACATGCTCCTACATCACATTGTCACCAAGGGTTCATATTCCTAGGGTTTAATATTATTCCCTTAGGTTTATAATCCCTTGGGTTTTTAGTATTAATTCTTAGGGTTTATTATTCCTTTGGGTTTATTATATTGGTCCCTAGAGTTGATTATTCCTTTTGGTTTATAATATTGATCATGGAGAACCATGGTAAACCATGTTTTATAAATTCAATTGTGGTCAACCATCGTCAACAATATTTTATAAAATCAATCATGGTCAACCATGCTCCTACATTGTATTGTGACAAGGATTGTCTCCATATGAAAATTCATCATTTTTTCAACCAGGGTCGAATGTCACATTATGAAAAAGATTGTTTCAATATGATAATCATGGTCAACCTTGGTAAACCATGTTCAACCATGTTTTATAAAATAAAAAATTGGCATCCATGGTCAACATGGTCAACCATGGTAGAACATCGGATTGCAACAAAGATTTACTTGATATGAAAATCAACCATGGTTAAGCATGGTGAACTATGGTCCAGTCTTGCATTGTGACAAGGATTATCTCAATATGAAAATCAACCATGTTTATTTTAGTGTTTCTAATATTTATCTTTTGGTTTATATACCTTAGGTTTATAATATTAGTCCCTTGGGTTCATAATCCATTGAGGTTTTAGTATTAATCCCTTGGGTTTATTATTCCCTTGGGTTTATAATATCAATCATGCTCAACCATGGTTAGTCATGGCTAACCATGGCTAACCATGGTTAACCATGGTTGGATGTTGCATTCTGACAATGATTACCTCAAAATGAAAATCAACCATGGTGAACTATGGTCCAACATCGCATTGTGGCAAGATTCTCATGATATATTCCTTGGGTTTTTAGTATTAATCCCTAGGGTTTGTTATTCTCTTGGGTTTATAATACCGATTGCTACAGTTTATTATTCCCTTAGGTTTATAATATCGATCATGGTCAACCATGATCAACCATATTTTATCAATTCAATCATGGTCAACCATCTTCAACCATATTTTATAAAACCAACATGGTCAACCATGCTCTAACGTCGCATTGTGACAAAGATTGTCTCAATATGAAATTCAATCATTGTTTCAACCATGGTCCAATGCCGCATTATGACATATATTGTTTCAATATGATAATCAAGGTCAACCATGATCAACCATGGTCAATCATGGTCAAGCTTGGCAAACCATGTTCAACCTTGTTTTATATTTAAATCAAACATTGTCATCCTTGGTCAATCATCATAAACCATGGTTAAGCATGGTCAAACATGGTCCAACATCGCATTATGACAAGGATTGTCTCAAAATGAAAATGAACCATGGTCAACCATGTTTATTTTAGTGTTTATAATATTTATGTTCAGGTTTATATACCTTGGGTTGATAATGTTGTCCCTTGGGTTTAATATTATTCCCTTGGGTTTATAATATCAATCCCTTGGGTTTATAATATCAATCATGGTAAACCATGGTCAATCATAGACAACCATGATTTAATGTCACATTGTGACAATGATTGCCTCAATATGAAAATCAATGATGGTCAACCATTGTCCAATGTTTAATTGTGACAAATATTGTCACGATATGAAAATCAATCATATTCAAGCATTGTCAACCATGGTCTGATATTGCATTGTGACAAGGAATGTCTCAATATGGAAATCAGCCATGGTCAACCATGGTAAGCCATGTTTATTTAAGGGTTTATAATATTTATCTTAGGGTTTATATACCTTGGGTTTATGATTTTTATCCCTTGGGTTATTATTCACTTAGGGTTATAATATCAATCCCTTAGGTTTATTAATCTAACGGTTCGTATTCATAGGGTTTTATATTATTCCCTTAGGTTTATAATCCCTTTGGTTTTTAGTATTAGTCCCTTGGGTTTATAGTATCAATCATGGTCAACCATGTTTTATAACATCAATGATGGTCAACCATGGTCCAATGTCACATTCTAACAAATATTATGTTGATTTGAAAATAAATCATGGACAAGCATGGTCAACCAGAGTCTAATGTCACATTGTGACAAGGATTCTTTCAGTATGAAAAAAACCATGGTCAACCATGTTTATTAGTGTTTATAATATTTATCTCAGGGTTTATATACCTTCGGTTTATAATATTAGTCGCTTGGGTTTAATATTATTCAATCATGGTCAAGCATGGTCCAATGTTACATTGTGACAAAGATTGTCTCAATATGAAAATCATTCATTGTCTCAACCATAGTCCAACATCGCATTATGACAAAGATTATCTCAATATGATAATCATAACCATGCTCAAACATGGTCAATCATGGTCTAACGTCACCTTGTGATAAAGATTATCTCAATGTGAAAATCAATCATTGTCTCAATTATTAATTAGTTATTAATTTCTTAATTTCTTAATTAATAAATTATTATTATTTTGTTGATGATAACATGCTCTTTGGATATCCCTCTTTCCAGGAAGCCTCCTGCTTTAAATCCTTGCTCAACGACTTCTCTAAGGCCTCAGGAACCAGCATCAATAATTCCAAGTCGCAGATCTTTTTCTTCCACACCCTGCCTGTAGTCAAGCATGTTGTAGCCTGGATTCTGGGATTCCCCATTGCCACTCTCCCCTCCAAATACCTTGGAGCCCCCCTTATTGCCTCAGCCATCAAGCACTCCTCCTTGCATATTCCCATCGAGAAGCTTGAATCTCGTCTTAACCTTTGGACGTACAGAACTCTGAACATGGCTAGTCGTGTGGTGTTCATAAAAGCAGTACTATAGGCTATGCCGCTTTACTTATTTTCTATCCTAGTGGCACCCAAATGGGTTTTAAAAAGAATACGGGACCTTCAGAGAGGCTTCCTTTGGGGGAACTCAGCCACAAACCGCAAATGGGCATTGGTAAAGTCGACAACTGTCTGCATGCCCAAGGAAAAAGGAGGCATTATGCTGAGGGATCCAAATCACAATAATGCTATCATGAGTGCCAAAATTTGGTGGCAATGGCTCTCTTCCTCATAAAAACCGTGGGCTGCCATATGGACAGCCAAATACGCCAATCACAGGCCTCAGGAGGAGCTCATAAGATTTACTCCCAATCTCAAAGGCTCTCTAATATGGAACGCGGCCAAACAACACTTCCAGTTTATTTAGTAGCATAGTTTTTGGGAAGTAAGAAATGGCAGAAATGCACGATTCTAGACGGATGCTTGGAACCAAATGCCAAAGCTTAGCAGCGTTCCAAATCTTCCTCCAAACTTCATCGGAGAGGAACAGCAACAGGATAAGATCTGGAAGTATTAGTCTCAGGAGACAGAGCAAGGCTTCAGGAAATGGAAACAAGGTAACCAACTTATCAGAAACATGGAAAACTCATTCATAGAGGATCTAGAAAAGGAACTACGCAAAAGCATCATTAGATACACAGAAAACGGGGACATACTGCGATGGGGTTACAGGCCTAAAGGTGCATTTACCACTTTCGAGGCCTATAAAATCGTGTGCACAAACCCAACCCCCCCTGACCCAATTTGGGGCAAAATCTAGCAGCTCGGATCATGGCCTAAAGTCTCCCTCTTTCTTTGGCTGGTAGGACACCAGAGAATTCTCACCTGGGATAAACTTAGATGAAGAAACTATCATGGCCCCTCCATTTGTGCTAATTGCAAATATCAAGAGGAAATAATCCACCACCTCTTGAACGCCTGCCCCTTGGCCAATTAGTTGTGAGAGAAGGCGAGCTTCAGATGTCAAAGAAGATGCAGGCTTCCGAATGATATCATAGATTCCTTAAGACACTGGCAAATGAATCCATACAAAAGTGAAATCCTCAACCATTTATGGAGCATTCTCCCCGGGCTGCTCTTATGGAACATATGGAAAGAAAGGAACAAGCGAATATTTAAAGATGAATATTCCCTGGTTGAAATTATCTGGAGCAAGCTATGTGTGAATCTAGAAGAGACTCTGATGCTCCGCTCTTGGAATATGGAAGACCTTCCAACTCTAGACAATGAGAAAGCCATCGGGGAAAATTGGAATATGCACCTCCCCCAAAAACTCCACAACAAAATCCCTCCTAAAAGCAGCAATACCAAAAAGGTGTCTTGGACTGCCCCTCCACAACACTCCTTCAAGCTCAACTTTGATGGAGCCTCAAAGGGCAATCCTGGAACTACAGGTTTCAGCGAATTTTCAAAAATCATATTGGCACGCCTCTTTAGATCTACTATGGAAACATTGGGTGGGACACCAACAACTCGGCTGGGTTAGAAGGTCTATGGCAAGGTCTCATTCTTTCAAGGCATCAAACTTCCATCCCGTGGAGGTGGAAGGAGATTCTCAGATCCTAATCAACATGGCCAAACACCTCCTAAATGGCTCTCATGCAAAGAAAATAGCCACTAGTTAGAGGCTTGAAGCAAGATTGGAAGCCATGGAGCAAGAGCTTCTTGGTAACAGGGCCATCACCTTCAATCACATAAGAAGGGAAGGCAACAAGGTAGTTGACTTTATGGCCAATATCGGTGTGGAAAATGAGCATACTCATCAAACATGAACTCTAGACATATTAAATAATAATGAACAGGCTCAGGAATGCAATCATCTGGTCCAAAACGATACCGCCCCCTCGGATGCGGGTGCTGAAAGGTGACATTAAGGCGATGGGACGGGTGTGCAGGCAAGGCCACCCGCCCACCATGCGAAGAGGTGATATGTACACAGGTGGAGAGGGACATTCCCAGCGGCACTGGTTAAGAAACACAAGACCGCAACAGAGGAGCATTAATGCTGCGTCCAATTTCGACCGTGCAACAGGGCTCGGCTCCTCGGCTCCCATGAATACCATAGTAATAGCGGGAGCGCTTCGAGGCAAGGGTAGCGGCAATATTAACGATGGCAGCACATGCGTTATCATGTTAATTCAGGTCGGGTTTGGGGTTCTACTGCTGCCTCTGGTGCTGTTGAGTTTAAGCCCTGGTTTGAATTCTCAGGCCATCCCCTCAATTACGAATTTTCAGCCTACTTTTGATTCTCTCGGCTCTTTGCATCCCAATTCAGCTCTCTACATCCCAATTCGGCTCTGCCCAACTCTGTTATTATGGGTCGGCCTCGATAGTGAATGCTTAGCCGTCGAGGCTCCACCCTAGGAGGGTCCTCGCGCCCTTCAGTCGATGCGGAGACCTTTCCTCACTGTCGCTGCCACTGCCATTGCCCTCATGCTAGAGGTGCAAGTTTTCTTAGGCAAAGCCAACTCCTAGAAGCCAGCTCTCCTGGGTCCTTGTCCTCGCCTTTTTTCGGCTCAGTAGTCTTCACCTTCAATAGCCCTCTGAACCGCCCCCGGATCAATGCCCATGTCTCGATGCTACTCATTGAGGAGGCCCAAGACGAGGGCGAATCCAGTGCTCAATGAGAGATGACCTCACTAGTTGATACCGCGAAAGCTATGGAGACGCCCTCTGCAGATCCGGGGAAGGCAACGGAAAGACCATCAAGCCAGAAGGAGGACGTCCAGATGGAGCCCATCACGACTGCAGCGAAGGACGTCCAAGCTCAGGACACGAAGGAATATGGCTGGTGCAGGATTGTGGAGGAGGTTCCAGAAGAATAATTGCTGCTCCGTCTTAGGTCATGCTGCCCGGAAGGGATTTTGTCTTTTCCTTTTGGCTTTGTCTTCGTGTCAAAATGTTTGTGTTAGTGTGTCAATGTGGCATTATGCCAACGCTGTTGTTCAAGGTTGGTTTTTAACACATGGATGGATACTCTGTGTCAAAATTTTTTGAATTCCCCTGCGCGGGATTGCTCTCTTGTTTGCTCTTGGCCCTGTGTGGGAATGACTAGTGGTCTGGTTCGTCCTCTTCTATTGCGACAATTGTTGTTCCATGCTGCCATTTCTTCCAGGCAGTTGAATCTTCTAGACAGTTTGAATGTATTTGTACTCTGTTTTTGCATATAATAGAATAGTTTAACCGAGAAAAAAAAAAAATTATTATTATTTATTAATTAATTACTATTATTAATTAATAAGTATTAAATCAATAATTAATTATTATTAATAATAATAATATGGATTAATAATTATTATCAATTATTAAAGATAAATAATTAAAGTATTATTATATCAATTTAAAATAAGTATTGTTTTTACTAAATAATTTTTGTTATTTATTAATATTACTGCTATTATCAAATAATGTTATTATTAAATAATTTATCTATATTACATAATTTAAAATAAATAAATATTAAAGAGTTAGAAAACACGTCGATAAATGACAATGAACCAACACTAGTTGGTGTTGAAACGCGTCGACAAATGATTCTCTATGTGATTTTTCTGAAATCATTCTCACAATAATAATATTAAATTACATTTAATATTAAATAATAATTAATATAAATTAATGAGAATAATTATTATATTATTAATATTAATGATTAATAATAATATTTTTATTGTAATAGTTTTTTAATATTATTTTATTATATATATATTTTCCATAGTAGATATAAATGAAGGCATTGGATTTATTATTTTTTGGGTTTGAGTATTAAACCCAAAGAATTGATCGTATAAATCCAAGAGATTAATAGTAAAACTTAAAGGATTATAAACCTCAAAATTTTAGTATTAATTTTTTGTATTAATATCATTCCCTTGTGTTTATAATTTTTTAGATTTTTAGTATTAATCTATTGGATTAATATAGAAATTCATATGTATAAGTCTATTAACGTTCATCAACCACATTTATTAATGTAATTTGCTAATTATAACAATATCATATCCTTATAACAATATCATATCCTTATTTTTATTAAGATTTTCCGTAAATGATTTCATTGAGATTTAGAATACAGGTGGAAATAATTTCGAGAAGCAAGAATAGTAAAATTTAAGGTACCTTCTAAAATTTTGCCTGAATTCAACTCATTTTGTACTATAAAACAACCTTTCGCTATAATAGTAACCTATTCCCTGTTTTTATTGAGATTTTAATGTATTCCATATACGTGAAAATATTCTCTAGAAGCAAGAAAGTCTCCTAACCTACATTCATCTAGAGGCAGAATCTAGGTGGTCCACGTTCTTTGAATGCCATAAGTTTCAAATTTGACACATAAAGTGTGGATGTTAGTTGTTAGTATCTTTGGAACGGACACCCGCAGGCCACTTACTTTTTTGACTGTAGAAAGCAATTTCATCCACGACATTCATCCATCGTGAACTGTGATGTAGACCTCACGTCCACATCCACATCCAGTGTGACAACAGCCAACCATTAGGGTTCATGAGACTCGAGAGGTTCGTCAAATTGTTTCCAGATGGTTTGTATCCATCCGGCCTTCGAAAGTGTTTGGAACGCAAGCTATACAGGAACTTCTAGATAAACGCTTGAAATCCAATTTCCGAATAAAGTTAAAAATTCGAGCGCAGGGCAGAAGAATGGTGGGACTCGGCTATACGAAGGTTCTCACTTATTTATAGGTATGCATATCACCAGATTTAGGATGCATGGATGTCGATCAACTAGGCTGCACAGCACGCATAACTGCAAGTGAGACTTTGGACTTCTTTTCTTCTCGATCCTCTCCTTTTCATATGTAAATAGTGCTCATTTTGCATTTCTGGATGCAAGAATTTTTAGATGGCTTTCCTTAGTTCGTAAATGTGCCGTGCACTGAGTTTGAAGAATTGTGATAAGAGCAATGGCGGCTTCCTTGGAGATTGGAAACGATTGGCAGAGTCCTCCAACTTCATTTGCTTTCGAGTTTTCGCCATTGGAGCCTGAAACGACTACAAACGAGAGGCAGAGCCCCAGAATTTCATTCTCTATCTATATCTCGCAGACCGACGGGATTTCACCGGAGAAACTAACAAGCGATGTGGCGGATGTAAATTACGACGCTGACTTTGAATTTTGTATTAATGGCCAGAATTCAAGCATAGGAGAAACTCTGCTACCTGTTGCCGATGACCTATTCTTGGATGGCAAAATTCTGCCTCTCCATCATGGTCCAGTTCAAGCCAGACCTGTAACCGTCTCTCATCACATTGGTCTTGAAAGCTTAAGGTGTATGTCACCGGTTCGATCCACCTCCTCTCCTTCTTCAGATATAACAAGCAGGTGTTCCAGAAATGTTGCGTCCAAATCCTTCGGTCGCAAGCCTCCTAATAAGTGGAAGAAAATGGTGGTTAAGCCGAGCAATATGGAAAATGTTTGTGCAGAGAAAAGTAGCACATCATTTAAGGTAGTTGATCAATCACAGCCTTCTTCGACGAAACCTTTGTGGCCGTTTTCGAGGAGTTGCAGAAGGGGCGTGGAAATGAAGGGAACCTGTTTATTTCGCTCCTTATCGTTTTCCAGAAGTCAATCTACTGCAGAGCGTAAATTCAAGGCGGAAAACTCCGTGTGCGCTACTAAGGAAATAGAGACAGTTGAGGCATGGAGCATAAGCAATAAAGTCCAAACTGAGCCCCGGTACTATGGTGAATTGAAGCCCAGGTTTGACGCAAAGAGAGGCACAGAAGAAACGAAGGCCGAACATTATAGTGGTGGCAGAGGCAAATTAGGGAGTCCTGGTCTGCCAGCATCAAGAATGAGAAGAGGTATGAGCGGTCAACGAAGTACCGGAAGGTTTAGTGGGAACGGCCCACCACCCGGAAAGACGATGGTAGATAAATACTTATCTGTGAAGGGCAACAACTCCATGGGAGGCAGAGGAGGAGCGAGGGTGAGTCCGGTGATAAATGTGCCTGTCTGCATTGTTCATCCGAGAGGCAGTTGGAATAGCGGTGGTGGTCTCTTTGGCTTCTTCTCCAGAAGAGAGAAGAAAAGACCGCAAACATCTGAGAATAATGGCCGTCATCATTCTCGTGGCTCTAGAGATAGGAAGAAGCTTACTTAATCCAATTGCTTATCTTCTCTGCATAAAATTACATTCTTCGAACGTGACTTGAGTTAGTCACATTCTTGGAACATGCGTTGACTTCAGTAGTTTTGTTTTGTTGTATATACCAATCTAACGGGAATCCGTTTTGATTTTGACAATTTTCATGAGAGTTGGTAGTTTTGTTTTGTTTTATATCCCAATCTAACGGAATCCGTTTTGATTTTGAGAATTTTTGGGGAGTTGTATTTAGCGAGATTTTTTGAAGTGGTTTTTTTGGGTTTTTCTGGTTTAATTTCTCTTAAATCTAGCAGGAATTTATTGAAATCACAAGTTTGATGGGTAACCTCCTGCACAATCGAAGAGTCCAAGGTTTTTGAGGGCATGAATCCATACACCATCAAAAAACAAGTTTAGATAACACATCAATATTTCACCTCAAAATCTTCCATCAAATTTTGACACTAGGAAGTCCAAAAATTCGCACTAAAGACAACTCAATTAGTATGTCCTTGCACATGGAAAATCTTTAAAACTATACTTGTGATATAAGTTACTCTAACTAAAAGACAAAATGGTGTTTTTGGAATTTGGTAATATAATTTTAAAAGACAAAATAGTCTTTTAAAATTTGGTAATATAATTTTAATGCGATTGTAATTTTTTTATCGATTAAAATATATTTTTGAATATATATAAATTAAATAACTTAAAATTAGGATTTTAATGTGTAAAAAAATTATTTTATCTATTAGTTAAGCTACTTGTTTGTGATGTGAGCGCTTGTATGCAAACAAAGTAGTTTTTACTCGGTGAGGTTGGATGTGATTCATCAATTGGGGATGAATTGAATATTATAAGAAAAAAAAGTAAAAGTATTAAAAATATTAAGGAATTTTGAAAAAAGTTGATAGTTGCATGGTAGGTAATTTTTTGGTTTTATAATTTTTAATGATATAATTAAATTATGGTAAATGTTTATAGGTAATTATAAAAATTAAAATATTTATTTAATATTATATGTTTATATTTTAACAATAAATATTTATAAAAATAAATTAAATTATTATGGTGTAGTCTAATTTATTGATGAAATCATTTTTTTCACATTTTTTTCAAGTAAATTTTAATTGGTAGGGAATTTTAAAAACTTGAGTTTAAGTTTTTTAATCTATAGTATTTGAGTGCCTTGAGGGTTTTTGAGGGTGTTGAATCTATTTATGCATTCAAAAAAGCATTCTAAATAACAAAAAATTGCATTCTCTTTTGAAATTGTTTTGCTGATTCCCGTGAAAAAAGTCAATTTTATCTATAAGTTAGACCACCAATTATTATTAGTAGAAGATCCAATTGTCTATTGACCACTGTTAGTTTAGGATTGACAAATGCAATTTATAATGTTTGACTTTGAAAAGGAAATATATATTTTTCAATATTATTGAAAAAAATCGAACATTTGATTGGACCATAACTTAAAAGGTACCATACAATGTCATATGAATAATTGCCTTGGATTTTTCTACCATAATTTATAGATTTTCCATTGTTACCCTTGATAGGAAAACCACCCAAAATTAAAATGCTTGAAAATAGTTCATACTCATGTAAATAACATAATTACTATCAATTACTTCCCACCACAATTTTTTGCATAAAAAATAGATATGAACAAAATGAAAATAAGTATACTTACAAGGAGTTATTTTCCCACCATTATTCATGTATTATTGAACATTTGCATAAGTAGGAGTAAAAATGTAAATGTGTGGACTTACTAGTGGTTACTAACCACCAAAATTTATGCAATTCCTTGCCCTTTAGTAGTAAATTAATTTTTTCAAGTTCATATATTAATTTGCAATTTTTCTAAAAGCATGAACTCCATTTGAGTGGCAAGGACTAAATTGTCTATACCACTTGTTTATAAAAAAATTAACATATAAGTTAAACATATTTACATTTAAAAAATCATATTACTAGCAGAGTCATATAAATGAAATGGCTAGTAAAAGACTATAGCCATCAATCCATAAGAAACATCAAAATACTTATCCTCACTTTACCATAGCTTAAGAGAAGAAGCATCAAAATTCTTAATCTGCTTGTATGATACCATGGACCAATTTCATGGCTTATCAATACCACATGTCAAAAAAACCATAACTCACTTCATATGGTGCTTCTTCATGCGAGTTTTTCTTAATTAATCAAAGTTAAATAAAATGGAAAAGGGCATAACTACTTTGAGATAAATCTCAACCTTTGATTTGTGTATATTACTATCAATATCCTAGAACATTTTGTGGAGGTTATATCCCTACCATCCACCTAATAATTATTGATACTTAGTTTGAAATTCTAAACTCTATTACAAAATAAATTAGTTTGAAATTCTAGACTCTATTACAAAATAAATCCTATCCGCTTAACAAGTTTTTTAACCATAGAGATTCACCCTAACTTTACCATAGAGATTCTTCATTTGTAAATAAGCTTTTGTTATAATACCATGTGTCCAAATCATGGATTATCAATACCACATACCCAAAAAACTATAACACATCTGACATGATACTTGTTTATATAACATTTTTTTAATTAATCAATTTAATCAAAATGGTAGAAATGATAGTCTAACTTAAAGACGAAATAATCTTATTCTATATGATTTGCTATTATTTAAAATATATTTTTGATGCATAAATGGATGTAACACCTTGAAAAAACACCAAGACACTCAAATTCTACAGATTAAATAACTTAAACTCAAATATCATGAAAAATATCATTTCCTCTGTAAATTAAACTATACTCATAATACCTTTAAGATAAATCTCAGCGATTAAAAGAATTTAAAAATATTATATAAAAATTAAATTATTACCATCACTTTAATGATTAAAAGAATTTAAAAAATATTATATAAAAATTAATTATTACCATCACTTTTAATAATTATTAGTAAATAGATTAAAATTATAAACACTCAATTCTAAAATAAATAAAATATAACTAACCCATTCAAATTTATAAATATTATTGAAATAATAATATATAGTGAACCTATTCAAATTTATAAATAATATTAAAATATGTATTTGTTAAATTATTGTCGGTTAATTTACAAAGTTTACTAGGTTAAACAATTTGAAAGTTTGAAAATAAAATACAAACGAAAACTAATAGAGTGAGGCACAAATCTGAAAGCAATTTGTTGGTTATAACAACGAAATCATGGATTGTATAAGTTAATGCAACATAAGGGATACCAGAAATGTACATAAGTTAAAGCTAATACAGCATAAGGGACACAAGAAATGTAAGTATGTTGTAGCTATATATAATATAATAACGATGCAATTTTTTCACTCATATATATGTAATTAAAAAAAATTAAAAAGAAAACAATATATATATATATATAGACATGGACAGTAATGATAAATTTGGAAAAAATGTTACTTGAATTCCAAGAACCCTCCATACAAGGGATATCTCTCCAATAAAGATAAGGCTTCACCATTCGTCCTACTAAGTGTGAAGACTTTCAATAAGGAAAGACATTAGCATGAAAAAGGTTAGAAAATAACATATTTAAACTATAATAAAATGTTTATAGGAGGTAAAGGGAACTTGTATGGTTAATTACAAAATTTAAAAATTAATTATTATAAGTGTTAATTATCATCATCATCATTAAATTCACGAAAAAGGATTTTGTAAATAATTTGGGTTATTATATGCTTTAGTTGGGAGTGAGATTGAAGGAAACAAAAGGTCAAAGTCATTTATTCCACATGAAGTTAAGAAGAAGAATACAAAAGTGAAAGAACATTGAGAATACTTTCTAGATGTTGTAAGAATTAGCATTTCTTTAGATTCTTATTTTGGTAATTTTTTTCTTACTTCAAGTTATAGTTTTAAACTTTCAATTCCTTACCATATTCTTCATTATTATTCATTTTTCCCATAATATTCGTGTTTCATATTGGATACACATATTAAGGACTTCAAGGTATACATTGTTTATTTTGTAAAATTTACACATGTTGATATGAATATAAGCTTGAATATCATTTTACTAATCTGTTGATACAAGGCCACATTTCCATTGGAGGTTACTACACCAAACAGAATGCAGTCTAATTGGGACTCACAATCAAGTTTCCTCCCTTTATTGATGAAATTATAGAAAAAGCCACATTTTGACCATCAACAAAAACCAAAGTGAAATGTGACCTTTTCAAGTCTCGCTACTAACTTTGGGACCAAATTTGCGGGTATTTTCATTATGTTGGAGGAACTTTGGCATTGCTTGATTGCGTACTTATTTGTCGATGATTGAATCTTTGAAGGTTCCTTCCATATGGAGGAAGTTCAAAATATGGGCATCATCATCAAATAATTCCCAATTTGTAACATTATTTCGAACTGTAGTCTTCTAGATCAATTCCACATAAAAGGAGTCAATGAAGAAATTTTGAGAAGGAATCAACGTGGAGGAAACGTTAACCAATAAATCGTCAACGAGATTTTGAAAGCAAGGAATAAAATAATTATTGAATGCAAAAAAATGATTAATCGAGTTCCACACCTTATGGTGGTAGTTTTAATATAACTCAAAATATGGAGAATTAAACTACGTACATGTTTAAATAAAAAATCAGAGTCATTGAATACCTTTAAGAACCTAACATCAAGATCCACTACTTTCTTGAGTCCCTGAACTAAGGCCTCGTATTATATAGTGTTGTTTGTGCGCTTGAACTATAGTGTACAAGGCACAATTTTTTTGTTACCCTTTGCATATATGAGAATGCAACTAGCACTGACACCCTCCTAAGAGTTAGAGTCATCGAAAAATTAAAGACTAGAATTCAACACTTGGCTTTACATATATTACATCCAAATATGGGATAGGATAGTTGACATTTGAAGATTGTGGATGATTAGCTAGATTTGACATTTTAGAAGGATCTATAGAAGGGGATGAGTTTGCCTAGAAGTTTCTGAAATAGGTGTCGACAATAGAAAATCCCAAAATCAAATTCTTAAAAAATACATGTTCACTAGGAGCTTCCAAATTAGTCACCACTTACTTTATATATCTTTCATGATCTACCTTAATTTTGTTATCTACTCCCCTATAACATAACCACATATGTGGCTAATTAGTGGAAAATAAAAATTTAATTTTGATGACCAGATCCAAATGAGAAACAGACCATAATGATGAGGAATGTTGGCTACAAAAATGTGAAAGGTCAGGAAAACTTTAGGATTATAAGCCAATATAATAAGGACATTCAAAAGAATCCCCATAACAGTAATGTTGGATCAATCAAGTTGCAAAATGTGATTGTCACACTTCTGAGGCTAAACACCTAACTTTTGTGCAACTGTCAGGGGCATCACATTTGTTGACACTCCTAAATAAACCATACAATTATGAGCATTCCTATTAGAAATACCAAATGTTAAAAAGAAAGTTGTTTCAAACCCAAAATTTTTACCTATTAAAGTAGCATCATTGATTATCAATTTATTATCCAAAGAGTTGTTTATCTAAGATACACTCTTAGATGCACTACTTGGCTCAGAACTCTTATCGGCATTTGCGGTCACCTTTAGGGGTCCAGTTTCATTCAAAGCGATGAGATAATATAATGAGACAATGGCTTTTAACTTCTATTGTAGCAGCTGCAACACCCTCCAAAATTTTGCCCTATACTTAAATTTCAGAGCCTACTCTGGATCTTGTGATCAATCATTCCTTAATCACTTATTTGGTAGGATGATGATCTCAAGCTCCTCTCTTTGATCTTAAGTGTCGTTCACACTTTTATCTTTATATAGTATATGTCATATTTGGGCATGGGGATTATCACTTGTTATGTAAAGGGAAGTTTGTTTTGCTTTAAGGGGGAATATTTATGAGAATGGGTTGTCCTCAACACATAGACATGTTTCATGCTCATTTCACACACTCTTACACAAGTGTCACCTTTATCCTCCCAAAGTCTATCATCAGAGTCACACTTGCCGTAAGTTGCCACAAAGGTTGTTGCATTAAGAGAAGTATGTGTTATATGTTCTCAATGGTCTATGTTGTATCACTAAGTGTTCAAGTGTGTGATCATAGTCAAGTTCTATCATTGTTCCAGTTCCATTGATCCCACACTTAGGCAAACTCTAAAGTTTCCCTAGCAACCTAAACTCATCCTTCTTTCCTGAACTGCGCACTTTGCATATGTAACCCTCAAGCTTTTCCCTTTTCTATTGGAACTATGCAATGCGCAGAAATATCAGCCTCCCTTAGCATTCAAAACTGCATAGTGGTTTCCTCCAGTGTCCTTCCCTCAACCAGAACCCGCTATTTCCTAAAACTACACAATTTTGTTCATCATGCGTTTATGTTGCCCAATTCGTCTTGCATCCTGAACTATGCAAATGTGTCGTCCCATGGCCTCATCCCGCAACGTTGTCTTGCATCTTGAAACTGTGCAAATGTGGCCACCCAGGGCCTCATTCTGCAAGAGTCACTAGCCATTGAAACTACGTAATTATGTCTCTCAGGGGCCATTAAGAAGGATGACATGCTAGATGAATCTCAAGGAGCTAAGGAGAAAGATAAGAAGACCAAGGAACCCAAGGTACGATAGAAGATCGAGACAGCATGAAGACTCCATCTGATATATAACCCTCAAGAGGGTAGGTGTGGAAAACAAAGCACATCTTTTGAAATACACCTATTAGTGTAGCTTGAAGGACTCCTTATAATTTTTATATCATTTTGTCTTCAATCACATGCATGGTTGCAAGCACTGAAATTAATTACTTTTGTTTCCTCTACATGTCTTGCTCCCTTTCACTTGTTGGATCAATTTTCATCTTTTGACGTCTTTGGTTGTTATGTCATTTTTGCAAACCATTCTAGTGACCTTGAAGGTTGGTATTTGTGTATACAAGTTGTCTTAGCCATGTAAACATCTATCACACTCATACACAAAGTTGTAAGCACTGTCGCACAAGTTTCGTCATGGTCGTCCAAAGGTTTATCCCAAGTGTCACACTTGTGGCTTTTAAATCTAAACAGTGTCACAGATGGTAATTCTTTGTCTTCTTGTCCCATTGGTCTATTCTTTCATGTTGTCGAAGTATGCTAAGTGTGTGATCACAATGTCGATTCTTCACTAGTTCACTTGCCTCCCACACTTAGCCATTTTCTTGAAAATCCTTCTGATTGAACAACTACATCTCATCGGAACCCATCTATGCTGCATTGTGTAGTATCAACCCTCAATGATGTTTCTCTACTTCCTGGAACTCGGTAGTGCTTTAGGTCCCCCCCAGGATAGTTGCACTAGAGGTGAAGAGTCTGTCTTCCTTCCCAGAATTGTGTAGAAACTACCTCAAAGCTTGACCTAAACTGCACATTTTGCAAGATTAGTCGTCAAGCCTCCTCCCTACTTATTGGAACCCTGCAATGCATAGAGACCTTAACCTTCTTTTCCTCCTAGAACTATGCAGAGGTGTCTTCCTAGTGTCTTCCCTCATCCGGGACTCACTGCTCCTAAAAAC
Organism: Pinus taeda; assembly: GCA_000404065.3. Lineage (NCBI taxonomy): Eukaryota > Viridiplantae > Streptophyta > Pinopsida > Pinales > Pinaceae > Pinus > Pinus taeda. The sequence continues at coordinate 21,780 of APFE031612392.1, forward strand.
TATGCAGAATTGTCCTCTCTGGTCCCTTTGCTACCCTGTCTTGTCTTCCCTCAGAAAGCTATGCAGAGGTACCCCATGGTCACACCTTGCAATTTCCACTAGTGACCTCAGCTACGCAATCTTGCCTCCCAATGGCCACTACACAGTTTTCCCTAGCAGTGAAGATTGTGCCTCGGAGTTCCTTAGTCAATACTGAGTTATGGTTTGTGCAGTCTCAATAGCCAGTCTCCCTCCCTATCACCTCGAACTACGCAGTGCGCAACTACGGGGGGAGATATTGGGCAAATACTCTCACCCTTTGAGGGTGGGGTGGTGGGAGATATTGGGCAAATGCCCAATATTGGATGGGGGTGCGGGTGGAGGGAGATATTGGGCAAATGCCATATGGTGGGGAGAGATTGGCATGCCCATATCTCCCTCACCCCCCCAAAAGACCTCCCTCACCCTCACCCCCGCCTTGCCAATATCTCCCCTCACCCCACCCCGCGCCAATAATCTTCCCGCCACCCCGCCCAATATCTCCCTCACCCGCCTCACCTCAACCTTTGAGGGTGGGGTGGTGGAGATATTGGCAAATGCATAATTGGGGGGGTGGGGGGTGTGGTGGCGGTGGGGGAGATAATTGGGCAAATGCCCAATATTGGGGGGGGAGATATTGGGCAAATGCCAATATCTCCACTCACCCCCGCCATATCTCCCCTCACCCTCATATTTTCCATATATGATTTAATTGAGATTTAGAATACACGTGGAAATAATTTCGAGAAGCAAGAATAGTAAAATTTAAGGTACCTTCTAAAATTTTTTTTCTCAATTCAACTCATTTTTTACTATAAAACAACCTTTCGTTATAACAGTAGCCTATTCCCTGTTTTTATTGAGATTTTAATGTATTCCATATACGTGGAAATATCCTCTAGAAGCCAGAAAAGTCTCGTAACCTACATTCATCTAGAGGCAGAATCTAGGTGGTCCACGTTCTTTGAATGCCATGAGTTTCAAATTTGACACATAAAGTGCGGATGTTAGTTGTTAATATCTTTGGAACGGACAGCCGCACGCCACTCACTTTTTTGACTGTAGAAAGCAATTTCATCCACGACATTCATCCATCGTGAACTGTGATGTAGACCTCACGTCCACAGCCACATCCAGTGTCACAACAGCCAACCATTAGGGTTCATGAGACTCGAGAGGTTCGTCAAATTGTTTCCAGATGGTTTGTATCCATCCCGCCGTCGAAAGTGTTTGGAACGCAAGCTATACACGAACTTCTAGATAAACGCTTGAAATCCAATTTCCGAATAAAGTTAAAAATTCGAGCGCAGGGCAGAAGAATGGTGGGACTCGGGGATACGAAGGTCCTCACTTATTTATAGGTATGCACATCACCAGATTTAGGATGCATGGATGTCAATCAACTAAGCTGCACAGCACGCATAACTGCAAGTGAGACTTTGGACTTCTTTTCTTCTCGATCCTCTCCTTTTGATATGTAAATAGTGCTCATTTTGCATTTCTCGATGCAAGAATTTTTAGATGGCTTTCCTTAGTTCGTAAATGTGCTGTGCACTGAGTTTGAAGAATTGTGATAAGAACAATGGCGGCTTCCTTGGAGATTGGAAACGATTGGCAGAGTCCTCCAATTTCATTTGCTTTCGAGTTTTCGCCATTGGAGCCTGAAACGACCACAAACGAGAGGCAGAGCCCCAGAATTTCATTCTCTGTCTATATCTCGCATACCGACGGGATTTCACCGGAGAAACTAACAAGCGATGTGGCGGATGTTAATTACGACGCTGACTTTGAATTTTGTATTAATGGCCAGAATTCAAGCATAGGAGAATCTCTGCTACCTGTTGCCGATGACCTATTCGTGGATGGAAAAATTCTGCCTCTCCATCATGGTCCAGTTCAAGCCAGACCTGTAACCGTCTCTCATCACGTTGGTCTTGAAAGCTTAAGGTGTCTGTCACCGGTTCGATCCACCTCCTCTCCTTCTTCAGATATAACAAGCAGCTGTTCCAGAAATGTTGCGTCCAAATCCTTCGGTCTTAAGCCTCCTAACAAGTGGAAGGAAATGGTGGTTAAGCCGAGCAACAAGGAAAATGTTTGTGCAGAGAAAAGTAGCACATCATTTAAGGTAGTTGATCAATCACAGCCTTCTTCGACGAAACCTTTGTGGCCGTTTTCGAGGAGTTGCAGAAGGGGCGGGGAAATGAAGGGAACCTGTTTATTTCGCTCCTTATCGTTTTCCAGAAGTCAATCTACTGCAGAGCGTAAATTCAAGGCGGAAAACTCCGTGTGCGCTACTAAGGAAATAGAGACAGTTGAGGCATGGAGCATAAGCAATAAATTCCAACCTGAGCCCCGATACTATGGTGAATTGAAGCCCAGGTTTGACGCAAAGAGGGGCACAGAAGAAACGAAGGCCGAACAATATATTGGTGGCAGAGGCTTAGGGAGTCCTGGTCTGCCAGCATCAAGAATGAGAAGAGGTATGAGCGGTCAACGAAGTACCGGAAGGTTTAGTGGGAACGGCCCACCACCCGGAAAGACGATGGTAGATAAATACTTATCTGTGAAGGGCAACAACTCCATGGGAGGCAGAGGAGGAGCGAGGGTGAGTCCGGTGGTAAATGTGCCTGTCTGCATTGTTCATCCGAGAGGCAGTTGGAATAGCGGTGGTGGTCTCTTTGGCTTCTTCTCCAGAAGAGAGAAGAAAAGACCACAAACATCTGAGAATAATGGCCGCCATCATTCTTGTGGCTCTAGCGATAGGAAGAAGGTTACTTAATCCAATTGCTTATCTTCTCCGCATAAAATTACATTCTTCGAACGCGACTTGAGTTCAGTCACATTCTTGGAACATGTGTTGACTTCAGTAGTTTTGTTTTGTGGTATATACCAATCTAACCGAATACGTTTTGATTTTGACCATTTTTATGCGGGTTGTATTCCGGTAGATTTTGTGGAATTTTTTTTTGAGTTTTTTTATTTAATTTCTCTTAAATCGAGTAGGAATTTATTGAAATTACAAGCGTGATTTATTGAAATTACAAGCGTGATGAGTAACAATTCGTGGAAAAGCCCAGAGTTTTTCACGGCAATCAATCCATATATACCGTCAAAAAACAAGTTTAAATAACACATCAATATTTCACCTCAAAATCTCCCATCAAACACGAAAGTTCAAAAATTCGCACTAAAAACAACTCCATTCGTATGTCATAGAGTTGAACTTGTAATATGGGAAAAAGTATTAATATTATTTTCTTCTTTAAAACCATGCTTGTGATATGGGTTACTCTAACTAAAAGACAAAATGGTTTTTTTGGAATTTGGTAATATAATTTTAATGAGATTGTAATTTTTTTATGAGTGAAAATATATTTATGAATATATATAAATTAAATAACTTTAAATTATGATTGTTAATGTTGGAAAAAGAGTTATATTATCTATTAGTTAGGATAAGTGTTTGTGATGTGAGTGATGTAGGCAAACAAATTAGTTTTCACTGGGTGAGGTTGGATGTGATTCGTTAATTGGGAATGAATTGAATGTTATAAAAAAATATATATATATTAAGGAATTTGAAGAAGTGTGATAGTTGTATGGTAGGTAGTTTTGTGTTTTATAGTTTTTAATGATATAAATTAAATTATGGTAAATGTTTAAAGTAATTATAAAAATTAAAAAATTTACTTAATATTATATTCATTAATTTTTAACAATAAACATTTATTAAAAAATAAAAAACTAAAAAAGCAAAATTATTAAGGTGTAATCTAACTTATAGATGAAAGGATTCTTTTCACATTTTTTTCAAGTAAATTTTAACTAGTAGAGATTTTTAAAAACTTGAGTTTAAGTTTTTTAATCTATAGTATTTGAGTACCCTAGAGGGTTTTCCAGGGTCATGAATCTATTTATGCATTCAAAAATGCATTTTAAATAACAAAAATAACATGCTTTTTAAAACTTGAGTTTAAGTTTTTTAATCTATAGTATTTGAGTACCCTAGAGGGTTTTATAGGGTCATGAATCTATTTATGCATTCAAAAATGCATTTTAAATAACAAAAAATAACATGCTCTTTTGAAATTGTTTTGTCGGATTCCCGTGAAAAATTCAATTTCATCTATAAGTTAGACCACCAATTATTATTAGTATTAGATCTAATTTCTTGTTGACCACTATTAGTTTAGAATTGAAAAATGCAATTTATAATGTCTGACTTTGAAAAAGCAATATATATTTTTCAATATTATTGAAAAAAAAATCAAACATTTGATTGGACCATAAATTAAAAGGTACCATACAATGTTATGTGAATAATTGTCTTCGATTTTTCTACCATAATTTATATATTTTCCATTGTTACCCTTGATAGGAAAACCACCCAAAATTAAAATCCTTGAAAAGAGTTCATACTCACTTAAATAACATAATTACTATCAATTACTTCCCACCACAATTTTTTGCATTAAAAATAGATATGAACCATATGAAAATAAATATACTTACAAGGAGTTCTTTTCCCACCCTTATTCATGTATTCTTGAACACTTGCATAAGTAGGAGTAAAAATGTAAATGTGTGGACTTATTAGTGGTTACTAACCACCAAAATTTATGTAATTCCTTGCCCTTTAGTAGTCAATTAATTTTTTCAGTTCATATATCGATTTGCAATTTTTCAAAAAGCATGAACTCCATTTGAGTGGCAAGGACTAAATTGCCTATACCACTTGTTTATAAAAAATAATTAACATATCAGTTAAACATATTTACATTTAAAAAATCATATTACTAGCACAACCATATAAATTAAATGGCTAGTAAAATACTATAGCCATCAATCCATAAGAAACATCAAAATACTTATCCTCACTTTACCATAGATTAAGATAAGAAGCATCAAAATATTTATCCCCACTTTATTATAGAGGTTCTTAATCTGCTTGTCATGATACCATGGACCAATTTGATGGCTTATCAATACCACATGTCAAAAAACCATAACTCACTTCATATGGCACTTCTTCATGCGGGTTTTTCTTAATTAATCAAAGTTAAATAAAATGGAAAAGAGCATAACTACTTTGAGATAAATCTCAACCTTTGATTTGTGTATATTACTATCAATATCCTAGAACATTTTGTGGAGGTTATATCCCTACCATCCACCTAATAATTATTGATACTTAGTTTGAAATTCTAAACTCTATTACAAAATAAATTAGTTTGAAATTCTAGACTCTATTACCAAATAGATCCTATCCGCTTAACAAGTTTTTTAACCATAGAGACTTTACCATGGAGATTCTTCATTCGTAAATAAGATTTTGTTATGATACCATGTGTCCAAATCATGGATTATCAATACAGATGCCCAAAAAACTATAACACATCTCACATGATACTTGTTTATATAACATTTTTTTAATTAATCAATTTAATTAAAATGGTAGAAATGATAGTCTAACTTAAAGACGAAATAGTCTTATTCTATATGATTTGCTATTATTTAAAATATATTTTTGAATGCATAAATGGATGTAACACCTTGAAAAAACACCAAGACACTCAAATTTTACAGACTAAATAACTTAAACCCAAATATCATGAAAAATATCATTTCCTCTGTAAATTAAACTATGCTCATAATAACTTTAAGATAAATCTCAACTATTAAAAAAAATTAAAATTATTATATAAAAATCAAATTATTACCATCATTTTACTTTAATAATTATTAGTAAATAGATTAAAATTATAAACACTCAATTCTAAAATAAATAAAATATAATTAAACAATTCAAATTTAAAAATATTATTGAAATAAAAATATAATTAAACTATTCAAATTATAAATATTATTAAAATATGTATTTGTTAAATTATTGTCGGTTAATTTACAAAGTTTACTAGGTTAAACAATTTGAAAGTTTGAAAATAAAATACAAACGAAAACTAATAGAGTGAGGCACAAATCTGAAAGCAATGTGTTGGTTATAACAACGAAATCATGGATTATATAAGTTAATGCAACATAAGGGATGCCAGAAATGTACATAAGTTAAAGATAATACAGCATAAGGGACACAAGAAATGTAAGTATGTTGTATCTATATATAATATAATAACGATGCAATTTTTTCGCTCATATATATGTAATTTAAAAAAAAATTAAGAATATATTATATATAAAATATAATCCATGGACATTAATGATAATTTGAAAAAAATGTTACTTGAATTCCAAGAACCCTCCCTACAAGGGATAACTCTCCAATAAAGATAAGATTTCACCATTCATCCTACTAAGTGTGAAGACTTTCAATAAGGAAAGGCATTAGCATGAAAAAGGTTAGAAAATAACATACTTAAACTATAATAAAATGCTTAGAGGAGGTAAAGGGAACTTGTATGGTTAATTATAAAATTACAAAATTAATTATTATAATCATCATTATCATTAAATTCACGAAAAAGGATTTTGTAAATAATTTGGGTTATTATATGCTTTAGTTGGGAGTGAGATGGAAGGAAACAAAAGGTCAAAGTCATTTATTCCACATGAAGTTAAGAAGAAGAATACAAAAGTGAAAGAACATTGAGAATACTTTCTAGATGTTCTAAGAATTAGCAATTTTTTAGATTCTTATTTTGGTAGTTTTTTTCTTACTTCAAGTTATAGTATTAAACTTTTAATTCCTTACCATATTCTTCATTATTATTCATTTTTCCCATAATATTCGTGTTTCTTATTGGATACGCATATTAAGGACTTCAAGGTATACGTTGTTTATTTTATAAAATTTACACATGTTGATATGAATATAAGCTTGAATATCATTTTACTAATCTGTTGATACAAGGCCACATTCCGATTGGAGGTTACTACACCAAACAGAATGCAATCTAATTGGGACTCACAATCAAGTTTCCTCCCTTTATTGATGAAGTTCTAGAAAAATCCACATTTTGACCATCAACAAAAACCAAAGTGAAATGTGACATTTTCAAGTCTCGCTACTAACTTTGGGACCAAATTTGCAGGTATTTTCATTGTGTTGAGGGAACTTTGGCATTGCTTGATTGTGTACTTATTTGTCGATGATTGAATCTTTGAAGGTTCCTTCCATATGGAGGAAGTTCAAAATATGGGCATCGTCATCAAATAATTCCCAATTTGTAACATTATTTCGAACTGTAGTCTTCTAGATCAATTCCACATAAAAGGAGTCAATGAAGAAATTTTGAGAAGGAATCAACGTGGAGGAAACGTTAACCAATAAATCAACATCAAGATTTTGAAAGCAAGGAATAAAATAAATATTGAATGCAAAAAAATGATTAATCAAGTTCCATGCTTTATGGTGGTAGTTTTAAATATAACTCAAAATATGGAGAATTAAACCACGTACATGTTTAAATAAAAAATCACAGTCACTGAATACCTTTAAGAACCTAACATCAAGATCCACCACTTTCTTGAGTCCCTGAACTAAGGCCTCGTATTATATAGTGTTGTTTGCGCGCTTGAACTATAGTCTACAAGACACAATATTTTTGTTACCCTTTGCATATATGAGAATGCAACTAGCACTGACACCCTCCTAAGAGTTAGAGTCATCGAAAAATTAAAGACTAGAATTCAACACTTGGCTTTACATATATTACATCCAAATATGGGATAGGATAGTTTACATTTGAAGATTGTGAATGATTAGCTAGATTTGACATTTTAGAAGGATCTACAGAAGGGGATGAGTTTGCCTAGAAGTTTTTGAAATAGGTGTTGACAAAAGAAAATCCCAAAATCAAATTCTTAAAAAATACATGTTCACTAGGAGCTTCCAAATTACTCACCACTTACTTTATATATCTTTCATGATCTACCTTAATTTTGTTATCTACTCCCCTAAAACATAACCACATATGTGACCAATTAGTGGAAAATAAACATTTAATTTTGATGACCAGATCCAAATGAGAAACAGACCATAATGATGAGGAATGTTGACTACAAAAATGTGAAAGGTCTGGAAAACTTTAGGATTATAAGCCAATATAATAAGGACATTCAAAAGAATCCCCATAATAGTAACATTGGATCAATCAAGTTGCAAAATGTGAGTGTCACACTTCTGAGGCTAAACACCTAACTTTTGTGCAACTGTTAGGGGCATCACATTCATTGACGCTCCTAAATAAACCATACAATTATGAGCATTCCTATTAGAAATACCAAATGTTAAAAAGAAAGTTGTTTCAAACCCAAAATTTTTCCCTATTAAAGCAGCATCATCGATTATCAATTTATTATCCAAAGAGTTTTTTTATCTAAGATACACTCTTAGATGCACTACTTGGCTCAGAACTCTTATCGGCATTTGCGGTCACCTTTAGGGGTCCAGTTTCATTCAAAGCAATGAGATAATATAATGAGACATTGGCTTTTAACCTCTATTGTAGCATCTGCAACACCCTCCAAAATTTTGGCCTATACTTAAATTTCAGAGCCTACTCTGGATCTTGTGATCAATCATTCCTTAATCACTTATTTGGTAGGATGATGATCTCAAGCTCCTCTCTTTGATCTTAAGAGTCGTTCACACTTTTATCTTTATATAGTATATGTCATATTTGGGCATGGGGATTATCACTTGTTATGAAAAGGGAAGTTTGTTTTGCTTCAAGGGGGAGTATTTGTGAGAATGGATTGTCCTCAACACATAGACATGTTTCACGCTCATTTCACACACTCTTAAACAAGTGTCACCTTTACCCTCCCAAAGTCTATCATCAAAGTTTCACTTTCCGTAAGTTGCCACAAAGGTTGTTGCATTAAGAGAAGTATGTGTAATATGTTCTCAATGGTCTATGTTGTATCACTAAGTGTTCAAGTGTGTGATCGTAGTCAAGTTCTATCATTGTTCACATCAGTTCCATTGATCCCACACTTAGGCAAACTCTGAAGTTTCCCTAGCAACCTAACCTCATCCTTCTTTCCTGAATTGCGCACTTTGCATATGTAACCCTCAAGCTTTTCCCTTTTCTATTGGAACTATGCAATGCACAGAAATCTCAGCCTCCCTTAGCATTCAAAACTGCATAGTGGTTTCCTCCAGTGTCCTTCCCTCAACCGGAACCCACTATTTCCTAAAACTACACAGTTTTGTTCCTCATGTTTTTATGTTGCCTAGTTTGTCTTGCATCCTGAAACTAGGCAAATGTGTCTTCCCATGGCCTCATCCCGCAGCAATGTCTTGCATCTTGAAATTGCGAAGATGTGGCCTCTCAGGGCCTCATTTTGCAACAATCACTAGCCATTGAAACTGCGTAATTATGTCTCTCAGGGGCCATTAAGAAGGATGACATGCTATATGACTCTCAAGGAGCCAAGGAGAAAGATAAGAAGACCAAGGAACCCAAGGTATGATAGAAGATCGAGACCGCATGAAGACTCCATCTGATGCATAACCCTCAGGAGGGTAGGTGTGGAAAACAAAGCACATCTTTTGAAATACACCTATTAGTGTAGCTTGAAGGACTCCTTATAATTTTCATATCATTTTTTGTTTAATCACATGCATGGTTGCAAGAACTGAAATTAATTCCTTTTGTTTCCTCTACATGTCTTGCTCCCTTTCACTTGTTGGATCAATTTTCATCTTTTGACGTGTTTGGTTGTAATGTCATGTTTGCAAACCATTCTAGTGACCTTGAAGGTTGGTATTTGTGTATACAAGTTGTCTTAGCCATGTAAACATCTATCACACTCATACACAAAGTTGTAAGCACTGTCGCACAAGTTTCGTCATGGTTGTCCAAAGGTTTATCCCAAGTGTCGCACTTGTTGCTTTTAAATTTAAACAGTGTCACGGATGGTAATTCTTTGTCTTGTTGTCCCATTGGTCTATGCTTTCATGTTGTCGAAGTATGCTAAGTGTGTGATCACAATGTGAGTTCTTCACTAGTTCACTTGGCTCCCACACTTAGCCATTTTCTTGAAAATCCTTCTGACTGAACAACTACATCTCATCGGAACCCATCTATGCTGCATTGTGCAGTATCAACCCTTAGTGATGTTGCTCTACTTCCTAGAAATGCATAGTGCTTTAGGTCCCCCCCCCCAGGACAATTGCACTAGAGGTGAGCAGTCTGTCTTCCTTCCCAGAAATGCGTAGAAACTACCTCAAAGCTTGACCTGAACTGCACACTTTGCTAGATTAGTCATCAAGCCTCCTCCCTACCTATTGGAACCCTGCAATACATAGAGACCTGAACCTTCTTTTCCTCCTAGAACTATGCAGAGGTGTCTTCTTAGTGTCTTCCCTCATCCGGGACTCATTGTTCCTAAAAACTATACAGAATTGTCCTCTCTGGTCCCTTTGCTACCCTGTCTTGTCTTCCCTCAGAAAACTATGCAGAGGTGCCCCATGGTCACACCTTGCAGTTTCCACTAGTGACCTCAACTACGCAATCCTGCCCCCCAATGGCCACTACACAGTTTTCCCTAGCAGTGAATATTGTACCTCGGAGTTCCGTAGTCAATACTAAGTTATGGTCTGTGCAGTCTCAATAACCAGTCTCCCTCCCTATCACCTGGAACTACGCAGTGCACAATTACCGGTCCCTCTTCCCAGCCTGTCATTTTTCCAAGGCCCAGTCCGTGGAAAATAATGTGTCATCTTAAACTAGGAGGTTTGGATTTGATGTCTTCCTGTCATGAGGGAATTATAAGAACAAGTACATTGATAGATCATGGCGAGACAATGAATGAGATGGAGAAGGAGAAAACATGCTAGAAGACTTATTTGCAGTTCGATGGATGAAAGAATCTCATTAAAGAATAAGTGAAGGGAACTATATGTATGCAACCATCTTACAAGACCAAGATCATTGAAGACCCCGCAGCATCAAGCTATGCAGAGGAGAAGAGAAAGTGCATCCAAGAACACATCCATCAGTCAATAGTAGCAACATCTTGACATCACCACCACAGCTAGCCAGTCCATATCAGTAATGTCATGTGAAGTTGTGTCATGAGTTGTTGAGGCCACATCACTGTTATGGGCCATATCTGTTGTAACTATATGTAATTTAAAGTGAAATTCCAACAGGTACACAATGAAGATGAAGAGTCATGTCAGTTGAAAATCCATAGGAAATTGAATGGTCATGAGGGTAGTCCAAGAGTCACAAGGGTCAAGCATCACCCTTAGTTATATACACCCCTCGCATTATATGAGCAAGGACTTTTCACCTTGGCTCCTCCCACGAAGCATAGAGAATTTTCAGTCAGTTCTTTGAGGGGTGAGGAGTGGCTCCAGTGTCCCACTATTAGGGCTAGTGATGTATGATGCACATTTGTGTCTTGGAACTTTTTCTTAATTCAGGATCATGTTTAGACTAGCATGCTTTCATGCATGTTTAGTAGATGTTTGTAATACTATTCTTTCGACATTTGTAATTCATGTTCATTTCAAATGTACTAAGATAGTTGAATTATTTCATTTTTTTTAGAACTTACCTTGTTAGGAATGTCTCGTATTGGTTATCACTGTTGTATCATCCTCGTGGACTACTCCCTGGGATATTAGACAAACCCTCCTCACTTACTAGTTATAACGACTATCAAATCCATTTTGGACTACTCTTCTGGAAGGTGAACGGGTCTTCCCTTGTACTTTGGTTTTAATGATTGCTGCATCCACTATGGACTATTCCACTAGATGCTAGATAGACAATTCTTAGTTCTTATGTGTCTCTTCTTGAGTGGTACTATTACCTCTCACTTAGAGGCTCACTTTTCTCCCCATTTTCCAGCAAGAGAACCTTGACACAGTTACATTATGCACTCACCAGGCACACTTCCCTTGTTGTTTGAAGATACTCGTGTAGGACTCTCATGAGCTAAAAGCTAGAGCCAAGGTAGATCTCTAAGTATATGGAAACCGAGCATTTATACCGGATGGGACTCCTATACCAAACGGTGTGAGGTCTTGTTGGGACTTCATATTAGGGAGATCCCCTCGGCTGATTTATTTCCAATACCATAAAAAAAGGTGCTAGAAGGAGGGTCAGACGATATGTTGTGCCCAGAGAGTTTGGTTTGAATCTCTTATTTAAAATGGATCTTTCTAAAATCATAAACTTGAGATGTTTTTTTAAAAATCTTAATTGTACCATCCCTACAAAAGTTATTCATGACCTATATGAGTTGAAGTTCAATGGTGAGGTTGAATCACCTTTTCATGTACATTTGCTTCAAGTTATGACTCTTTGTCATTGTCACCAAATAAAGTCCGAAGATGTCTAGGCTATATTACTCACCCTCACATTCGAAGGTTGTGTTAAAACATAGTGTCATACATTACCTATTTCTTCTATCGATTCATTTTGTTGCCTTGCTAAGATGATGGTTAAATATTTTGATAAGTATAGCCACCGGGATATCTGTGAAAAAATATGTCATTTAAGAATGGATCCTGACAAATCAGTTGAGGGCTTTTTTGATTGGTTCCTTCACATATGTTGCGAAATTCATGATAAAATTTTCAGCTTGGATTTCTTGAGACAAGAGTTTAGACGCTTGGTTCGTGTCTCCTAATATAGTGAACCTCCTCATTTCAATTCCTCCCCAACTCTTGTAGATCATGAGGCACCTCAGATTGTAGAGGAGGAGCCCACAACCCCATTTGTTCCTTGTCCTCCTCCTTTTCCAGTCCCAATGTGGGTGACCCCGTGTGGTGATCACGAAGCTAAGAAATATTTGAATCAATTCCCTAGCCCATCTTCTCATCCGTCTCTTGCTTCAATGGATGAAATTCTAGAATGGCTCAGGAAGCCTACAATGAAGACTCACTCCTCCATTTCACAAGAGGATGTCACCATTCACAGCTCTAATCTCAAGACTAATCTAGATTTTCGTTCTCCTCCATCTTCTCCACATCATGACTCCTTATACCATTGCTCACTTGATCAATTTGCTTCACCATCCATATTTTCACATTGTCTTGATTCTTAAGTTGCAGGCTCAAATTGCGATCAGGTGCAAGGCAGTCACATTATGCAAGTACAGGAGCAGCAAGATGACAACATTATCAGTTTTTCATCTCTGTTTCAAAATTGTCCACATCAAAATGAGTTTCCATTCTTGAATGATTCTCAATCTAATAATCTCAGTGGAAAATCCAATCCAATCAATTCTTTCGATCAACCCCTAGTCTTGGGTAGTAATCACTCCCATGCTTCCATATTCTGTGACGAACACCCAAGAATATCATGTGATCTTTCAGTTTCTCATGAAGACTCTAACTCAGATCTGGGATCTTCTTCGGTCAAATAAGATGTTCCTATCGAAAATTCCTTGTCACCTCACTTTCCCTTGTGTCCTACATTCACAACTCATCTACATGCAACAAAAATACTCCATTCTCTTTGTAGAATTTCCCACTGTAGATCACCTCATAATGCAATATACTAAAGCAAAATACTAGATCTACTTCTACAATAAAACTTTGTGGAATCTTAATCAATTTGAGCTAGATCAATTAGAACACATATAACAAAGAAGAAGAAATCATACACATGAAACACAAAAGAATACTCTCGGGAAAGCCTCAGCTAAAAGCCCTGATCTCTGTATTATCATACAAGTGGAAATATGTCCAGATTACACAAAGCTTTAGCTCACAAGCTATCCAACTCTTAGTACAATCCCTCTACTGCTCATAGACAGTCAAAGGCTTCTCACAAACCTTCTTCTCTACCCTCCAAGCCTCTTATTTCCTTGTGCAATTTCTCCTGGGTCCTCAAGCTGCCACCTATGTGTAATAACCCCTCACACACTGCTCTAACTTTTGAAATAACTGCACAAACCTGAAGGAGATAATTCCTTCTGCATGGATGAGTTTCCTATATAGGAAAATTCCTCCAACTAATAGTACACTATCCCTTCCTTTAATCTCAACTGGGTCTTTCTCTGAACTGACATGCATGAGTTATTTATGAGAGAATA
>APFE031612392.1:39927-57382 GCA_000404065.3 Pinus taeda
AGCATTGGGCTAGTCAATACATATTCTCCCATGGATAGCTTGATATTATGGCACTTTCCAGAGCAATTTATTGTTCCTCCATTTGCACTCATCACTTGACACTCTGGTGTTGGATATAGGAAGCAATTCAATTCTTTTGCTACCTTACAATGAATAAAATTGTGGGCGCTTCCTGAATCAATCAAAACTATTATCTTTTTCTTCTTGATTTGTCCTTCTATCTTGATGGTTTGAGGAGTGGTAATTCTCGCCAATGCATTACAAGATATGGTCGGATTTATTTGTTCTTCATCTAGGCTTTGTTCCTAGAGTATATCCTCTTCTTTTGACCTTCCTTGTTCATTTTCTTCTTCCTCTTCACAATCTATGTAGAATAATTTCTTATCAGCACACTTATGACCCTTAGTGTATTTGTTATCACAACTGTAACAAAGCCCTTTTGCTCTTTTTTCTTCCAATTGTTGTGGTGTCAACCTTATAGGCTGTGGAAGACTAGGGGCAACAACACTTCCGTCTTTATAGTTGTGAGTGGTATGCTTCCTGGTTGCCATAATTTTGCTTTCCATTTTTCTTGCTAACCTGAATGCCTTCTCTAATGAATCAGGTTCCCAAAGGCGCACATCATGTTGGATTTTATCCTTTAAAGACCCTATGAACACATCAATCCTATGCTCCTCTGGAATATCTTTTACCCTTATGTTCAATTTTTGGAACTCCTCAATGTGCTCCATTATTGAACCCTTTTGTTTGAGACTTATCAATTGGCTAAAAAAAGTGTTGCTTTTTGTATCCTCATAATGTGCTATCAATTCTTCCATAAAAATTTCCCAAGTGGTAAATTGTTTACGAGAGCAAAGCCATTGATACCATACAAACTGATTTGGTTCCAAAAATAAAGTTGTCATACGTACCTTTTGTGTGTTTTGCACATTATTGAGATTGAAAAATTGCTCCATCTGTAATATCCATGTTGCGGGATCCTTGCCATCAAACTTCCTCATATCGATTTTTGGAATGTGGTGGGTCTTTGACCCAACATTAGAGTCTATGGAATCATGATTAACATTTCTTTTTTTCTCATCATGAGTTTCCTTTACTACCCTTTCACCCTTAGTCACCCTTTCTTGTAGCAACTTATTCATATTTATCTTCAATTCTTCCATGTATGTTTTGAAATCTATCTTCAAATCATACATCTTGGCTTCCATGTCATTCATCTTAGCTTCCACGTCATTCATCTTAGCTTCTACATTTTCTTTAAACAATCCATCTTAGATTCTGTTCCTTTTGGTGCAAGTGACACTTGTTGCACTTGGTCTCGTAATTTTGATATATCATGTTGCATTTCTTCCTCTTCTTCATGAGTCATGCTAGAGCTTTTAGGTCTCCAACTAGGTGTTTCCATTTTCTTTCTTCGGGGCATCAATTACTGATAATAATGCTTCACTATGCCCTTTGAATTCCTTCAAAATAAATTTTCAAACCAAGCTTAAGCAAACATTTTAAAAAATATACACACCTCTTTTCACTTTGTAGGAGCTCGATATTGCCTCTGATGTATCTCTGTAATTTCGGATCTTCCAGTTCTGAAATTGCGCCCTGTGGTAGCCCTCTGTGTCCTCTTTCCAATTCCACTAGTCTGACCCTAATTGGATTCTCCAATGAAGAGTTATGCCAAATCTCTCACAGTGACCTGATTATAGACTAATTCAGTAGATCGAAATTGTATGATGTTCCACGAGTCACTGTTTTGACCTCTGGCTCTGAAAAATATATAGAGGAAACTACAGTCTATCCTCTTTTTGCACCTTTTTACAAAATTTCAATCCAATGCTCAGAGAAAACGTTATGACGATTTTCCCCAGGTCACCTGTTTGGAATGTAATTCAGGAGTCTACAAAAAGACCAACTTCCTCAGATCATATCTCCGCAACTATAGCGCCAAATGCTCTGAAATTCAGATCCAAGATTTAGCACGATATCTTCGCAAATGGGTTTTTTTTTCAACTTCTGAAACATCGCAGAGCAAAAGTTATGGCAAAAATTCCACGATGACATGTTTGGAGCAGCGAAACCCTAGAATCCAAAGCTCTGATACCAAATGTTTTGAAACCAACTCAAGAAAAGATAGAAAAGATAGATCAACGCCTTAGAATTCAGCCTCTTCGAGGGGGCAACCTCCTTTACATTACATAAATGAACAATTCTTGGATGATATAAATGAAAATACCTCCTTTCTATATATAGGAGTCTAAGGGGTCATAACATAATCAGAGCCTACATAACAATAATAATGTAAGGGCACAATAATAACAATAGTGGGCTTCTACAGGGCACAATAGTAGCAATATGGGCACAATAGGGGCACAAAAATATTAATAAGGGGTACAACTACAATAGTAATTGGGTAATCACTAGTATTATGGGGACCCAACATAGTTTCTCCTGGTCCTCAAGCTACCACCTGTGTGTAATAATCCCTCACACACTGCTTTGACCTCTGAAATAACTGCACAAACCTGAAGGAGATAATTCCTTCTACATGGATGAGTTTCCTATATAGGAAAATTTCTCCAACTGATAGTAAATTATCCCTTCCTTTAGTCTCAACTGGGTCTTTCTCTGAACTGACATGCATGAGTTATTTATGAGAGAACATTCAATTATCTAGAGAAAACTAGTTGCATGCATGCATGCATTAACTGATTGAACTCACAATTAGTTCCTCCAACTGTTTGGAACTAAGCTGAACTTAACTCTGTTAACTGAGATAACTAATTACAACTCATCCTTATCTCTTTAACTAAGGGATAACTTCCTCAATCAAAGGGATAACTATTGCATGTATTCACATAGACTTCATGTTTGATTTTCTCCAACTAATTAAATCAAGATGAATTAATTAATTATCTTTCAAACAACTGCTAAGATCAAATTCAAATTTTAATTCTCAATTTTAGTTCAGGGACTAACTAAAATTGGAATGTATCCCGAAATTATATTTATAGCAATGCTATTTTTAGCATTTCTATTTTATCATTCCTTGTTGCTATATCCAACACTAGTACCTGAAATTCTATTTATAGCAATGTTATTTTTAGCATTTCTCTTTTTAGCATTTCTTGTTGCTATTTTCAACACTTTTTTGTTTCTTCATCTGATGAGATATCTCCTCGATTGACACAAGGCAGTGAGGTTGCCAATGATGAAGTTCAAAATAGTCAAATTGCAGAGAACTCTTCCCACCCCTCATCATCGCTACTTTTGCATGAAGACAACTCTTCAAATCAGCTTGCTCATGAGATCTCACCAATTCATTTATATTTGAATGTACTATTAGAAGAGCCTTTTTAATTGGGTAATCCGATTGTTGTTGAAGCTATAAAATCTGGTGAAACCTGTGACAGAGATCGTTGCCATCCGAAGATTAGTTTTGAAGTTAGCAACAACAGCCACCCTCAAACCATGCATGATCTGGTTCAAACTTCAAAATGAGATTCTACAATTCTGGAAAGTTCTAGGACCTGCCAGCGAGTCAAGGCACCTCAAATCGTGTTGATGGTTATGTTCAGGATATCGTGACTCTGATAAGCCCCCCAAACTAAATCAAATATGGTTTCTCTTGCACAACTAGTCTAACTTCATGGTTGCACTCGATGTGAATTCTTGTGTAAAAAATGTTTGGTATTCCGGGTGTGATCTCTCAAATTTTCAAAATTTCACTTATTAGTGAATTCATGAATCTGTTACAACACATTCATCTTCATGCACATCTCTCACGCCAAACTCATATTGGGAATGTTCATCTCTCATGAGTTCATGGAATTGTGAAGTTGATCAACTCAAAAACTATCTTTGCCCACAATAATTCTTATCGAATTTCTCCCTCAATGGTCAACTCCTCGGTCTTCTTGCCAATCTTGTACTACAAATCTATCCTCTCATCACACCAGAAATCTCCCTGTGTGATGATGAACACACAATTTGTCATACTAATCAAGTTCTTCCCCATTCACCGTGCCTCAACTGGTTTCATGCATTCACAATGTTAGCATCCTTTTAAAGCTCTTATTATGGCTATGATGCTTGTACAATTGGTCACAAGTTGCAAGAAGGTGGTTTTTCATATCTCTCTCGCAAGGATTTTTTTTCAATTATTCAGAGCATTCACAAGATTGTTCAAACTGATTTTTCTTTCTTCATTCAAAATTGGGAATTTGATGTTTCAATTAGCTCATATGACCAATTCTCTATCTTGGGTGACTATCATTTAGCTTATCATTCTCCCATCAACAAATCCAATGGCAGTTGCTTCATACTCTTTGATCTTCATCGTTTAACATCTCTCTCTTCAAATTTCCATCAAGAAGGTGAGGCACTTCAGCCTTCGCTGATGGTTATGGAAGGTCCTCACTATCTTGGCATGACTACTGAGAATGATTAGATCTATTTTTGCTTACAAGATTCCCATCGTGATCCTACTTCTCGAATCCAAAACTCATATTTTCAAAGATCACGAGCCTTTCAAGGATACCATCATGAATTTCACGATCCAATCCCTAAATGGCTAGAAAAATATTCCTTGGAAAGCTCTGTCGTAGGTAGCAAGTTTCAATCCTTCCTCCTGCTTGCTGAGGAGCTCAGTGCAGATGAGGACACACTTGCAAGAGGCTTTTGAGGTTTGTTGAAAAATGGTATTCACCAAAAAATTAAGCATGTGGATTGGATAAAAGTAGTGGATGTGACATATCTTACTGCCCACAAGCAAGACCTCCCTTCCCTTGTGCAATTTTTTCAAGTTTTTATATCTTATGTTGCACATCACCTTTTATCTATTTTAATCAGTCATATCTTTGTGGATTCATGTCAGGAACAATCACAGGGGCTTCACTGGAAATTTCATTTTGCGTGACCCTGACCTTCTAGATGTTAGGTTAGGAGTAGGATTAGCTTCATCTTAGTTTTCCCTTCCTTGCACTCATCTTGCACCCGTAGTGCGTCCTAGTTTTCTTATTCTAGTTTTACATCCTACTTGTTTTGGTCATTTTGATCTCTTACCTTGACTTTGTTTCCTGGTTCTATGTCTTCTTTCTTATTGCTTTGTTTTCTTCCTTGTTGAGTTTCCCTTTCATTTCCATTACACGAATAAGTGTTGTGCCTTACTGTGTCCTAGCTTCTGAATGTATATGTGGCTAAAGTTCAAAGAGTCTTGTGACACTACAGCCCTTGACTAGTCATGTGTCCATCTTATTATGTTTGGTTCTAAATTTTTGTTGACGAAGTCTTGACGGAAAATACGATCTATCTATAAGAAGAGTTTTGGTCCAACCATGAGCCCATGTCCAGTTTGGGAACGTCATGCCTATAATCAGTTTTCTGCTTTGGTGTTTTCAAGCTTATCCAACTAGTAGAAATGGAGAAGGGGAAAATCTAAATGAGAAGACCTAAATTAGAGGTTTTTATATACTTCTCTGAAGGACTAACCTCTCCTACTCTCAATAAGTAAGGATCCCTCTTCTGCCCCAAAAATAAATAAGTGTCGATGCACAGTTCTCTTTCAAAAATAAGTAAAGGAAGAAGAAAAGAAAGGCTTCCTATGTAAAGAGGTGAAGCAGGAAACTCCATCGGGGTACTTCCCAGGCTCGCTAGAATTGGAGAAATTCTTGTGTTCCTGCGTGACTCTCTTAGGGTATTGTCTAGGTCTTCTGGTAGTAGAGCAACACCAAAGATGAAAAATTACACTCTGAAAATCTTAAGGTCGCAAGCTAAACTACCCTTCCCAATTTGAAACATTGTGATCTCGCTAATTCTTATGTTGTGTTCGACTGAGAAGGTACAAAGGGGACCATGTCTTACCACGAGGTAAGTGGAGAAGCTAAAGTAATCTTCACGATGAATCAATACTCCATAAAGGACCAAGGTCCTGCACTAAAATGAACCAAGACAAAGAATATGGTATTCAACCAATGTCTCACCAAGTGTTGTAGCAGCTGCAACACCCTCCAAAATTTTGGCCTACGCTTAAATTTAGAGCCTACTGTGGATCCTGTCATCGATCGTTCCTTAGTCACTTCTTTGGTAAGTTGATGATATCAAGTTACCCATTTCGATCTTAAGAATTGTTCACACTTTTACATTTATATAGTATGTGTCATCATTGGGCATGGGGATGTTTGCTTGTTATGCAAAGGGAAGTTGGTTTTGCTTCAAGGGGAAATATTTATAAGAATGGGTTATTCTCGCCACATAGACATGTTTCAAATTCATTTCACACACTCTTACACAATTGTCTCCTTTATCCTCCCAAAGTTTATCATTGGAGCCACACTTGTCATAAGTTGCCACAAAGGTTGTTGCATTAAGCGAAGTATGTTTTGTATGTTCTAGATGGTCTATGTTGTATCACGTGTTTAAGGGTGTTATCTTAGTCAATTTTTATCAATGTTCACATCAGTTCCACTGATCCCACACTTAGCCAAACTCCGAATTTTCCCTAGAAACCTAGCCTCATCTACTTTCCTGAACTATGCACTTCACATATGTAACCCTCAAGCTTTTCCCTTACTTGATGGTGTTGCACAGTGCGTAGAAAGCCTAGCTTCCCTTTGCATTCAAGACTATGCACTGGTTTCCTCCATTGTCATTCCCTTAACTGGAACCCACTGCCTCCAGAAACTATGCATTTTTTCCCTTAGGCATTTCAACTACCAAGTTCACCTTGCATCCTGAAACTGCGCAGGTGTGTCCTCCTAATGCATCATCCCTTAGTAGTGCCTTGCATCCTAAAATTGCTCAGTTTTGTCAACCAGATGCCCAGCCTGCCTTGCATCCTAAAACTGCATAGATGTGGCCTCCCAAGGGCCTCATCCCGCAGTAGTCACTGCCCACTAAAACTACATAATTATGTCTCTGAGGGGCCACAAAGAAGGATGACATGCTAGATGCCTCTCAAGGAGTTGAGGAGAAATATAAGCAGGCCAAGGAGCCCAAGGTATGATAGAATATCGAGACCACATGAAGACTCCATCTAATGCATAACCCTTTGGAGGGTAGGTCTGGAAAACAAAGTATGTCTTTGGAAATACACCTCTTAGTGTAGCTTGAAGGATTGTTTATCATTGTCATATCATTCCGTCTTCAATGACATGCATGGTTGCAAGCACTGAAAGTCATTTTATGTGTTTCCTCAATGTGTCTTTCTCCCTTTCACTTGTTGGATCAATTGTCATCTTTTGACATGTTTAGTTTTTAATTCATGTTTGCGAACCATTCTGGTGACCTTGAAGGTTGGTATTTGTGTATGCAAGTTGACCTATCCATTTAAACATCTATCACACTCATACATAATGTTGTAAGAAATGTCGCACAAGTTTCGTCACGGGCGTCGAAAGGTCTATCCCAAGTGTCACACTTATCACTTTTAACTCTAAACGGTCTCATAGAGGGAAATGCTTTTTCGTGTTGTCCTGGAGGTCTATGTTGTCATGTTATCAAAGTATGCTAAGTGTGTGATCATAATGTTGAGTCGTGAGAAGTTCACTTGCCTCCCACACTTAACCATTTTCCTGAAAATCCTTTTGACTGAACAACTCCACTTCACGAGACCCCATCTGAGCTGCATTGCGTAGCCTTAGCCCTCAGTGATGTTCCTCTACTACCTAGAACTACATAGTGCTTGATGCTTCCCCCTAGGACAATTGTACTGTATAATCCCAGAGGTGAGCAGTCTTCCTTCCTTCCCAGAATTGTGCAAAAATGGCCTCAAAGCCCGACCTAAACTGCGTACTTTGCAAGATCAGTGATCAAGCCTCCTCTGCACCTGCTGGAACCTCGCAATTTGTAGAGAGCTAAACCTTCTTTTCCTCCTAGAACTGTGTAGAGGTGTCCTCCTAGTGTCTTCCCTCAGCCGAGACTCACCACTCCCAGAATTGTGCTGAACTATCCTCCCTAGTCCCTTTGCTACCTTATCTTGTCTTCCCTTAGAAAACTACACAAAGGTGCCCTAAGGTCTCACCTTGTAGCTATCACTAGTGACCTCAACTATGCAATCTTGCCTCCCAGTGGCCACTACACATTTGTTTCCTGATAGTCAAGATTTTGTCCCTGAGTTCCTCAGTCAAGCCTGAGTTGCGCTCTGTGTAGTATTAGTGACCAGTCTCCCTCCCTATCACTTGGAACTGCATAGTGCATAGTTATTGGGCCCTCTTCCTAGCCTATCATATTAAACTAGGAGGTTTTGGATTTGATGCCATCCTGTCATGAGTGAATTGTAGGAACAGGTACACTAACATATCATGGTGAGATGACGAATGAGATGGAGCAGGAGAAAACATGTTAGAAGACTTATTTTTAGTTGGATGGACGAAATAACCTCATCAAAGAACAAGTGAAGGGAACACATGCATGCAACCATCTTATAAGACCAAGATCATTGAAAACCCTGTCGAATCAAGCTAGGCATAGGAGAAGAGAAAGCGCATCCAAGAACACATCCATCACTCAACAGAAAAAACAAG
Source organism: Pinus taeda (assembly GCA_000404065.3). Lineage (NCBI taxonomy): Eukaryota > Viridiplantae > Streptophyta > Pinopsida > Pinales > Pinaceae > Pinus > Pinus taeda. The sequence continues at coordinate 48,444 of APFE031612392.1, forward strand.
TTGGCATTGCCACCACAGCCAACCAGTGCATGTCAATAATGTCATGTCAGGTTGTGTCATGAGTTTTCAAGGCCACATCACTATTATGGGCCATATCTGTTCTAACCATATGTAATTCAAAGTGAAATTCCAATAGACACACAATGAAGATGAAGAGTCACGTCAGTTGAAAAGTTATAGGAAGTTGAATGGTCATGAGGGCAGTCCAAGAGTCACAAGGACAAGCATCACCCTTGGCTATATATACCCCTCCCATTGTATGAGCAAGGAATTTTCACCTTGGATCCTCCCACGAAGCATAGAGAGTTTTTAGTCAGTTCTTTGAGAAGCGAGGAATGGTTCCAATGTCCCACTATTAGGGCTAGTGATGTATGATGTACATATGTGTCTTGGAATTTTTTCTTAATTCAAAAGCATGTTTAGGCCAGAATGTTTTCATGCATCTTTTGTAGATGTTTGTAAGAATATTCTTTCAGAATTTATAATTCATGTTCATTTCACATGTACTAAGATAGTTGAACTATTTTGGTTGTTTTAGTACTTACCTTGTTGGGAATGTGTTGTATTGGTTATAATTGTTGTCTCATCCTTGTGGACTATTCCGTAGGATATTAGACAGACTTCCTTTCTTACTGGTTGTAACAACTGTCACATTCGTTGTGGACTAGTCTACTGGATGGTGGAAGGGTCTACCCTTGTATTTTTGTTTTAACAGTTTCCACATCTGTTGTGGACTATTCCACTAGATCCTGGAAATACCATTTCTAGTTCACTTGTGTCTCTTCCTGGGTGGTACTATTACCTCTCACTTAGAGGCTCACTTTTCTCCCCCTTTTGCAGTAAGAGAACCTTGACACAATTATGTTACGCACTTATCAAGCACACTTACCGTGTTTTCTGAAGATACCAACGTAACATACTCATGTGATAACAACTAGAGCCAAGGTAGATCTCTGAGTATATGGCAACGAGTCTTTATACTGGATGGTACTCCTACACCAAACAGTGTGAGGTCTATTTTTGACTTCATATTGGGGAGATCCCCTTGGTTGACGGATTTCCAGCACCATCAAAAACTCCTTAATACCATTAATTAAGTTGTAATCAAGCATTTTGATACATAAAGAAAAAAAAAATTGTCTATTCCAATGCGAGAACGCAAGGGCTGTGGTCATTATAGATTAAGATGCTACGATTTTTTCCATCGCGATAAATATTTTGCTACAAGTATTTGTTCCTCTAACCTCCTTACTCTCATGAATTGAAGAGGGATGAGTATTCCACAAACCATTTATGGAGGAAGGGTGATCCCCTAGTTGTTCACTAATTAGTTATTAACCTTCTGAGTCAATTTTTCTAGGACCTCCTTACTTTGAGTACAAACTAGTCTCCAGATATTTCAAAGTATCAAATATGTGCTACAATTGAGATAAATATGTAGGGGATGTGCTCATTATATTTCTTGAAAGGGGTCTTGTTGTTAAATCAAAATTGACCATCCCTAGTTGTCCTTTCCAAATTGATGACTTTTCTTGTTAAATTCTTTAAAAGGTTGGTAGTATCCAAAAGGTTAGGGAGTGAAGATTTCTTAGAGTCAACACTACTAGAATGAGTTTCTTGTTTTTTTACAAAGTTTGAAGGCTTATTATCGTCGATTGATGTTTTCCTATGAACATTTACAAGGTATTTTTCAACCTTAAGAGCTTCTTGAGAATTTTCCTACAAAGTGGCCTTGTCAACTCTTTTGACAAACATGGACATAGTTAGTGGAAAGTTAGAAGTATACAAATTGATGGCCACTTCATCTATAGCCTAGGATGCTTGACGAGTCTTATTTTGAAGGAGTTGAACACTCTAATTAAGATATTTTACTTTTTCCTTAGGGCCCATTTTAATCCAAGATATATCTTGAAGGAGGCTAATTGGAGTCTTATCCTCTCCAAACTTTCCAATAGAGAGACACAAAATCCTCCCAACCCAAAAAAAAAATTGGAGTCAAGGAAAAATACCAAGAGAAATATTTCTCTTCAAAAGTATATGGGAACAAAGGGAAAACTAAATCATCATGTTCCATATTCATGAGTCACACAACCAACGTAAACCTCTTAATATTGTCATCTGGGACAACACCTTTATTAGGGACAAACTTCGGGAGGAATTTCTCGAGGTGCTTAGGTAGTGTATGTTTTGTTCGAGGGACAACAACATTGTCTTGAGATAACTAGGGTGTGTTATCCATAGTTGGGTTTAGAGGATCTCATCGCTGATACAATGGATAATGAGGTTGAGACATCTTGATTAGAGAATTTGGCTCAAGGATAAAAAAAGACAATAAGTGTGGAGAATGGGGTGGTTGCCTTGAACTTTTGACCAATAAATTTTCAATTTTCTCTTTCGAAAATCCTTCGACACTCAATTGTGGGATAGAAGAAAAATAATTGGAAGTGTTTATATTTATAGATTTGGCCTTAATATACAACTATGGTATGGCTTGTTTGGCTCTCCAGATGCATTACTTAGGTTTTATCCCTTGTTCACATGTTATAGTGTGTGTAACTTGTCGACTTGTTTGAAGTAATTTAGCCAGTTAAGGATTTGTAATTTCAGGGGCATGACTAAGGAGTTGATCCAATGAAAGTTGAGTTGAAGTCTTAAATTAAGGAAAGGATGTGTTCAGAAATTATGGGGTAGAGGATGAACTAGGCACTGAATTTATACCGATGTATTTCTAAGACATTCATCACTTGCACTCTATAGTTGTGAAATATTATGGGCTAAACTCATTGAGAGAATTAAAAGAATACTTCCAATCCCTCAAGGAGTGGCAGTCCTAGCCCCATTTCTATTCATGGGAGAAAGGTGACCTTTTCAAGAATGTGTTCAATGAAGGGAGGAAACCCCATCACGGGTCCCAATTATACTTTCTTTCATTTCGTGTAGTAACATCTGACCAGTATGTGAGCCCATTTGTAAATTAGAGGATGAAGAATCACTCTTTATTTTGTTTGCTTATATGACTAATTTATATACCTATTGTTAGAAAAATTATTTGTTATTTTAATTTGATTATTATTGTGATTTGTAAAGGATGAAGGAGATTTATTATCAGTCTAAATAAAATTGAGACAACATAAACTCAATTATCTAGTTACATATAAACTGAGAATAAAATGATTATGGACCTATCAAAATACTGACCTTACAACAATTGTAAACACAGAAAAGTTACTAATCAATAAATCTAGTCAGAGCCCCAAAATTCACATAAATATATGCTAATAGTCAAGAAGCAATCAAATTGATGTGCACAACTTACCAGAAAGGATGATACAAACATCTCCTGGATAAGAAAATTGCATTAATTAATAAAATGAGGCCTTCATTTACAAAATATTGCAAAGTAGGGCCATTTAAAGAGGCATGCAGTGTTAGCAATCCTCTCCCATTTACTACTCCTTCTCCCTCTTCTCCTTTTCTGAAGGAACTCCTTTTTATAGATATATTCATAGTGGACTTACAAAAATTTCCCTTAGCCAATAATTCCTTAGGTGCCATGAATATGTTATGACTTCTTTCATGAAGCTTGTTATCGATGCATCTTCTAGGAGGTGTGTATGTTTAGGATTTTGTAGATCCTTGGGTCTTCATATTTTGTAATTGTCGCCTTTCCTTCAGCATTCAATCTACAAGTCCCACACATCCGTCTTCATTCTAGGAGTGTAACAATGGAGTTCAATGACCTCCATGGCGGGTATGATAATAAATTTTTCAATCAATTGTCTTTCCACCCTTTGGATTTTATTAGTCATAGGGACTATCACAACTCAGGCATTAGCTATCTCATGCAACATCAGTCCAGTTGAGGAGGATCCAGATCATTAATTTCTATTCTTCTAACATCTTCGTGGTCATGTCCCTTTTTGTACCTTCCTCTTCCTTCCTTTTATTCTTAATAAAGAAAAAGGGTCAAGGTGCAAAGGATAACAAAGTTTGAAGCCATTTTCAGGGTAGAAAATGAGCTTAAAGACAACATCAAACCCAATAAACCAAAAATTTCTCTCAAAGAGACTTCCAATGGCATAAAGTAGTCTATAAATGGCCATGTGGATCAAAAGATAGAGGAAATAAAAGTTGGGCCTATAAAGGTAAAAATGTCAGAAACCCCACAACCCAGGAATCCAGTAACTCATTAGAAAATAAATTTCAAAAAGATCCAAGGACCAGGGGACTAGGGATCTGTCAGTAGACAAAAGTTTTTTCCATTTCACAGGACCATGTTGAGAAATGGAAACAATAAATTCTAGTTTAATTTATCCATGAATTAAATTATGAACTAACATCGAATTATATTCTCATAACAACTTGTAAATAGTTAATTAAGTTTAATTGACTTAATTAACTTACAAATTTCAAGTTGGAAGTCTTTTTGTAGTCATTTATGTGTGATACCTAAATTTTAGGGGTCGAGGATGAGTTTATTTTAGTTGTAATTAGATAACTCGGTTTGACTGAGTTATGGTCAGTTAAACTAGTTCTAATTGTTGGAGGAACTAGTATAGGTCTAGTAGTGACTTGGTGCATTGGTGCATCCTTGGTGCTACTCCAGCTAACTGGAGATTCACTCAAGAGAAACTCATGCATGTGAGTTCATAGAAATACCCTGTTGAGACTAGAGTACAAGAACAATGTACTATCAGTGTATGATTTTTCGATTTGTACAGATCATGCATACAATTAGTTATGGACCTAAGTTTGGATTCCATAGTTTTTGAAGAAGGATTTCCCAATTAAATATGGGTTTATCCTCTTAGTAATTAAGCGAGGAAATAGGGGCTTCGCAGGCAGTAGAATTGGCTAAGTATTGGTTATGGAGGGCTTGTGAGGCAGAGAGTTGATTATACTTGTGTAGGGATTGTTTTAGTGAGAACAAGCATTACATTATCATCTTGTATTTCTTATTAATGCAATATAGATAGTAATATTTTTTAGCAGTTGCTTTCCCGAGAGAAATATTGTGTTATGTGTGATTGATATTATTCCTCTTGTTGATCATTGTTTTTATCGATCTATTGGTTTCCGTTGTTGAAAGTAGAGTATATTCTTGTCTTGTGTTTTAGGAAATTACATGAGTTTTTGAATCTATAGAAAAATATACATGGTATCAGAGCTTAAGATAGTATACTAGAGAATATTTCGAGTTTGGGGTTACAGGTGAAATTTGGATTTGCAATTCATACTTCAGGATCAGCAAATGGCTCTCTACGGTTTGAGACTCAAGTATGCCTTGGAAGGAAACTCGAATTACATATCGTGGAAAGACAATATGGAAGCAGTGTTGGAGGACAATGGCCTCAAGGAATTCATTAATCAAGACATTCCTAAGCCACCAACATCAGATGATAATGATTTGGCTAAATGAAAGAACTGTGTGGCAAAGGCGAGGTAGATTATTCTTGAGGGAGTTCGAGACCACATTGTCTTAGGTCTCCATGGCAAGAAAACTCCATACTCAATGTGGAAGACATTGACAAACTTGTTTCAGAATAGCAGTGACCATAGGAAGTTCGCACTAAAGGATAAACTCAAAAATATCAAGATGGAGAAGGGTGACTCAATTAAGAAATACTTGACCAAGTTCACTCATTGTTGAGATGAGCTTGGAATTGTTTGGATTACTGTTTCTGAGGATGATATGGTGAGCCTAGATATTCTAAGACTCCCCAAGAGTTGGCATAATTATCAGGACACTGTCAATGGGAAGGAGAAGCTACCAGATTAAGAACAACTATGGTCATATTTGATGCAGGAAGAGATCAAAAGGAACACGAGAGATGGTTCCTCATCAAACACTGATGATGAGGAAAATCGTTCCTCAGCGAGTATGGCAAACATAGAGAAGGGGAAGGTGTCCCATTCCAAATTGTATTATTTTCATCGAGGCAAGAAGAAGGACATGTTGGAAGTAAAGTTCTTTCATTTTCATGAGCTAGTACATTTTTCTACAAATTGTTCACTCAAGAAGTTCAAGAAGAAGTCCTCTGAAGGAGCGGCTGGTGAGGCTCTTTCCTCTCAATTCGAATTGGAATTTACCCTCGTTGCATGCATGGTATCATCAATGATGGGAAGTGTATGCTAGACAATGGAGCTTTATTCCACATGACTGGAAACAAGGACCTTTTTAGTGACCGAGATGAGAAGGATCTCCAGCTACATATTGATATGGGTGGCGGCAGGAGGTTTAGTGCTATTGGATTGGGTACAGTTACCTTCCAAAGGGAGTCAGGTGCTCCTCTTACCTTGAGCAATGTTATGTATGTTTCTGGCTTGAAGAAGAACTTGGTATTCGTTTCCATGCTAGAGGATAGAGTCTATGATGTGATCTTTAGTGAAGGAAAGGCATTCCTTCATCACATAGCCTCGGGACAGGTAAAGAGGATAGGGATTCAGGTGAAGAATCTCTACAAGTTGGAGGTAGAATATTGTGTTTCCTTGAGCACAAAAGCAGAAAAGGTGTAGAGCTAAGATATTGGTGAGTCATGATAGAGACAGTTGGGTCACTTGCATCACGGGGCTTTGGAAATAATGCAGCTGATTTCTACGGTCTTCCCAAACGTACGCTAGAGCAAGTTGATACATGCAAGGGGTGTACTTTGGGAAAAATCACCAAAGCTTCCTTTCACGACAGAGACATTTAAGCACAGGTGATTCTAGAGCAATTCCATTCAGATGTGTATGGATGATTCTTGACATCATCCATGACCAAACATAGGTTCTATGTTATATCTGTTGACAATTTTTCTCGTAAATGATGGATCATTTTCATGCAGAAAAAAGATCAAAGTTTTGTGAATTTAAAGCATTGGTTGAGAAAGAGTCTGGAAACAAGGTTAAATCTCTAAGTAATAATAGTGGTGAGTATGTCTAAAATGAGTTTAAGAAATTATGTGTGACAGAAAGGATTAAACGAGAGTTGATGACACCCCATAACCCACATTAGAATGAGGTGGCCAAAAGGAAGAACATAAGCATTGTAGGGGCATCACGAACGATGTTACATGATCAAGACCTACCACTACACTTATGGGTTGAGGCATGCAACACAACTATTTTTTGTAGAACAAAATCCTGCGTCGGATTCTTGGGATGAGTACACAAGAGGAGGCTCTCTCAGGGAAGAGACCAGATGTTGGTCACTTTAGGGTTTTTAGGTCATTGGTATGTCTCCATGTGACCAAAGATGCACGAAAGAATCTTGAACCAAAAAAAGAGTTGGGGATATTTGTGGGGTACATTGATCCACCTAACAACTAGCAGGTGTACCTCTCGACCAATAGGATGAAAGTGGTTCACAGGGATATCAGATTTGATGAGAAGAAGGCCATGCGATGGTCCCTTGAGAGGGAGCTTCAACTATATGCGGTTGAAGAGATTTTAGCTCCTAAGGTTGAGGATCATCATATTGATGTGGAGCAACCACATGCAAAGGATCTAGTAGTGGAGACATCCACTCAGGTAGAGTCTTCCAGAGATGGGAGAAAGCACACCAGAGAAGTTGACAAGTTATTGGAAGATGCGAGAAAGAATGTGGGAGCACCCACATCACAATGCAGGGAGAGGAGGTCACCTGAGAGGTACACTGGATACACAGATCTTATGAGTGGATGTGTTGAGACAGAGCCATATTCCTTTGAGGAGGCAGTGTAGCAACCGGTTTGGGTTGATGCCATGGTGGAGGAGTATGACTCCATTGTTCGTAACAGTGTTTGGGATGTGGTCCCAAGACCAAGAGACAAGTTAGTGGTGAGTTCCTGATGGATTTACAAGGTAAAGCAAGCAACAGATAGTAGTGTGGAGAAACATAAGGCTAGGTTTGTGGCTCGACGATTTTCTTAGGTAGAGGGGATTGACAATGATGAGACCTTTGCTCTTGTTGCAAGGTACTCATCAATCGGATCCATATTGACACTATTAGCACATATGAGTTGGAAGATACATAAGATGGATGTAAAAATAGTCTTCCTTAATGGCAAGATTGAGGAAGAGGTGTACATTAAGTAGCCAGAAAGTTTTGAGACATTTGACCGTGAGTCACATGTGTGCCGACTCAAGCAAGTGTTGTATGGGCTAAAGTAAGCACCTCGTGCTTGGTACACTAGGATTAATAGCTACTTCACCGGGTTGGGCGTCACCAAAAGTGAAGCAAATGGAGACCTGTACCACATTGTGGTTGAAGGTAAATTGTTGATCATTGTTTTATATGTCGATGATTTGATTCTGACAGGTGAAGTTGATCAAGTCTTGCAAGAAGGATCTTGCAAGAGAGTTTCATATGAAGGACTTGGGGCTCATGCATTACTTTTTTGGCATGGAAGTATGGAAAGGTGATGGGGAAATTTTTGTCTCTTAGGGAAAGTGTACCAACGAGATACTGAAAATGTTCCACATGGAGAGTAGTAAACCCATGGAGACTCCTCTAGCAGGTTACTAGAGGAAGGAGGATGCTACCTTGGGTGAAGTAGTGGAAGCTTCCATTTACAGGAAGCTTGTGGGTTCATGTGTGTATTTGGTGAACACATGACCGGACATGTGCTATGTAGTTAATCAACTTAGTCAAGTGATAGTTAGGCCTACCAAGCTATATTAGAAGGCAAACAGGTAGGTGTTAAGATACCTCAGGGGCACTACTCAGTATGGATTTTGGTACGTACGAACATGGGGAGTGAAGATTCAAGGCTTCATTGATGCGGATTGGGAAGGGACCATCTAACAGGAATAACACATCAGGAGGGATGTTTAGTATTGGGTTAGCAGTTGTTTCTTGGTACATCATGAAACAAAGATCGGTTGGACTCATTTTAGCAGAGGCATATTTCATGGATACAAGTCAAGTGGCATGTGAGGCCATCTCGATGAGGAAGATTCTTGTTGGTTTGTTTGGT
>APFE031612392.1:61129-93516 GCA_000404065.3 Pinus taeda
TTACACTCATGTGGAAGAATATTATTACCTAGGTCTCATCATCGTAGACTCCCATAAGAAAACCAAATATGTGATTGACTAGGATAATTCTCTGAAGAAGAATCCCAATATGAGGGTTCTCACACTTTATCTCTACTTTCATGGCCACTGCTTACAAAATTATCAACAAAGGTCCCCCTCCTAGAGTCTTACCCCAACAAAGATGAATTCTTTAACTTAGCAAGGATACAAGGGTGGGTGATTGGTACTTGTTTGAACACTACACTGAAATTAGGGTATGCTAGTGCCCTATATTATAGTAGTCAAAAAACAAATTTTGTCTTTCAAATAATTTTGGAAAATGTGTAAAGGTTTTTCTATGATCTTGTAGAGATCAATCTATGGGTACTAGTTTAGAATAAAATTTCGTTATTGAATGTAATTATGTCAGACTGTGTGAAGGGTCAATAATTTCCTAAGAGGCCGAGCTAAGTAAGTCTAGGGTCATGTATCACCAAAAATCATGAGAGAGGTTAAAGTGTCTTGTTTTATTATCATTGGCACATATTTGTAGCGTTAGTTTGGTCAGTTAGAATGTCAAATCACATTTTTCCATGACATCGCACTAGTACAACGGTTAGGAGATGCATTGAACTTCTGACAGTTGTTTCACATTCATCATTGAAGCTCAAGATTATAACCATCACCTTTGAAATTGACATTTAGCCACTTTGGCAGTTCAAATGCTTGGTTAGCATACAAAAATACCATAGATCCATTATTTTTTCCATTGAGATTTTTCTTAGCACCACATAAGGTTCGTTGTGAAAAGTTTGTGGGGGAGGCATTGTGCTCACATAACAGTTGTTGTGTTTTCCAAGCCAATGGTCAATCCCTTATTCCAGGTGCCAATTATTCATTTTCTTGAAGCCTTTGTCTTACATGTTATTTAAATTTCTCCTATTTGTTGAGAAAAACGCATTAGAAACTTTGAAAACCTCAAAATTTAAGCTTGATGTGTTTCCTGGAGAATATGTTGCACTTTGCCTTAGTGTTGTGTTTTCATGTTTTCACACCCATCAAACACCTAAATCTTTGTTTTCCACCTTAATTTAGAGCTTGAATTTTTTTTTAAATGGTTTAAAGTCTTGGATTTAGCTGTTGTTTCTCTTAAATATCAAGAATTATCTTTTCCACATGTGCTATGTGTTAACACTGAAAAGATTTCAAAGGAAAAGGGTAAGGTAAGGAAGAATTGGTCTTGGTCATTCTCATTGCTTCTTTTAAGGATAGAGTCTTGTTCCCTTGTTAAATATGGTCAAAAATCTTGTTTTACCCACCATTGGTCCCACATTTGTTCAAAGTGTCATGTGTTAAGGTTGTTTCAAAAATTACATGCACTACGAAATCAACTAGGAGTTTTCATACCACAAACACACAAAAATACACTATGTGCACTACGAAACTATTGTAGCTGCACATCATGATTTTGTGGGCCAATTTTGAGAAGAAAAAGGAACCCTTATTGAATATGGGCTGCTGCAAAGGATTACTAATAGGTTTTGAACATCCATGAACTCCAAACTCTATGTTGTGAAAATGGTCATTATTTCATAGCTAGTATTGTTCATGAGACATCAAGCAGCATTAAAGGAGTTATTCATCTTAGCATGAGTATTTGAGTAGGGTCTATGGTTAATTTAATGTATGTATGTGATTAAAAGAGACAACATGGTCAACAGAAGGATTCGAAGACAAGCATAAGGATGAAACTCTAAAAAGGAGGAACTCTGTCTCCTTGTTTCTAGCAGTCAACTTCCAAGGCGATCCCTGAGCAGCTGCAAACTCAATTTTGAAAAATGAAAGAGGCTTTTCTTCCTACGATACTAAAATAAAAAAATATCTTTCAGTTTCTTCAAATTCATTATGATGTGGGAGAACTTCATGGCTAAACTTGCGATACGAAATTGATGTAGGTGCAATTTGTCACAAGCATATTTTTACACCTGTTTTCCAAAGACTCATTCTAGGTAGTAGGAACGATGTTTCAAAACCCCAAGAGAGGTTTTTGTTAAGAATGGATTGGTTCAAAAAAGCCTCCTTCATGTTTTCCAAATACAGTTTTTATGAGAAGATATGAGCTTTGTCCCAAGACCTATCTTTCAGCCAGAACAGAGCAAGGAACAGTCTCCTAGTTTCTAGGAACACCAAAAGGATGAGTCATCAAGGGCCAACTGGAGGGTTGTTAGCGCCACCAAATCCGACTTCATGGAGTTATAGGTGTCAAATAAGTCTTTAAATGTTTAGATAAGGTTTTTATAATCATAATAAGGAGTTACACTCCTAGTTGTACTAGGTCTCTAGGACTGCTAGTTAGCTGTCTTTTGTATTAAATAGTTAGTTTTAAGTGTCAATAGGTGTCAAATTAGGAGGAATTCGAATTCCCCTCATGATGGAGGAAGGAATCTACATGAATTCTATATATGGGAGAATAACTAATGTATTATAGGTTGGAAATTTTTAGAGAAAGACTCATAGTGTGCTATTGTAGAAGATTATGTTTTTATGAATGCAGACTTTGGCTTTATTTCTCAGGATTCAGAAGTAGTTCAATGGTGCAATGGTGGCTTGCTTATGTTTGTCCTTATCTCCTTATTTGTAGTAGTATGAATGTATGTTACTTAGAATTCATTGGTTATGCTCTAACTTCCTTCATACATTTGTAGACTGTGTTTTCCTTTATGCTACTGATGTACCCTTCATATGTTGAATTCTAGATGCCCTGAATTCCATGTAAAGCTAATTTTATTGTCATACTGAAGCATTTCTTAACTCCATAAGCTCAATGGATGCTTACTAATCATGTTCAACCATTCATATTTCTTCACTTGTTTCATAGAGTTAGCCATCTAATTCATTATCAAAAATCTTTAATCTTTTGAGAGAGCCCTCTCAGGTTGGGGAGGCTAAGCCTCGGCCAAAAGTTGGTTTGAAATAGTTACTCAAAGTATTCCTGATCAACAGCCTATCAGGGGTCTGATTTTGTGATAACATTTTGGTGCATCTACCAGGAGCCTGAAGTCTATTCATTCCCGAAATCAAGATGCTGAACTTCTGAAGGTAGCAGGAACTCAGACATCGTTTTGAGGTTGCAAAACTACCTTGGCGACTCCACACACTAAATAAGAAATTGGAAGGTGACTCCACTGCTAGAAGATTAGTAGCTTGATGAAGTGTCAAGATGAGTTCCACTGCAAGAATGAATGCCAGGTATGCTCCTATGAATCAGTCTCATATCCCTGGTTTTCCAAATCCTGTGCCAAAGGTTGATTAGTTAGAGAATCTTCTGATATTCAAAGATGAAAAGAAAGACAATGCTGCTCTTCATTTGGTTAGGTTTCATATGCATGTAAGCAATCTTAAGGTTCAGTTTCCTGAAGATTGTCTCATGAGGATGTTTATGACCACTTTAAAAGGAAAAGCATGGTCTTGGTATAAAAGTTTGGAAAATGGTCAATATATTCGCTTGCTAATTTTCATGATGAATTCTATGAGATATATAAAGAGTGTCATCTCTCCTTGTTGCTAATCCAAGATTGTTGTAAACATTATTTGAGTCTTATTCAATATTTGGAGGATTGTTATGATGATGATGAATTTATGGATGAAGAAATTTTAGAGGCTCTTCATAGCAATACATTTCAACACCAAGAATAAAGAATAACATCCCATGAAATGCAGCATGAAGATCAATAGGGTTTCACTTGTGAAAATCATATTACATCCTTTGAGATTGATGTAGAGATGCAACAGACTTCTCAGTCTTCGAATCATAATGAAGATGAAAATTATTGCAAACATAAAGAAGAAGTACTGGAAAAAAGCTTTTATAGCCCTCAGGCAGAGGAAAAGGTTGTTCAATTTTGTAATTCCCTGCAGCAGCTTACATCAATGAATGAACATAATAAGGAGGAAAATTACATTGTTTGTGAGAATCATTCAGAAAAGCAGTTGGATAACATATCAAAGGAATCTTGTGTGGCTGAGGATCAGTTGTCTAAAGAGATAGTATCAAAATAACCATGTTCTCTTTGACCCTATAAACGAATACATGGTGAAGTTTTGCACGTCAGTATTTCATTTTCATTTTCTTTATGATGATCAGGCACATTATGAGTTGATTTGGTCATCTCACTACCATGGTTATTTTGAGGTCGAATGCAGTCAAGAGCCTCCAATATCAGAAAGGACAATTTATTGGCTTTATTGGAAATATCATGTTGCTTGAACTAAAGTGGAAATTGAAGCTAGTAGGTAGGTAGGAAAATGCAAATAATCTCAAGGTTGACTGAACATTTTTCAGTAGATGTAGATTTCTTTCTCCAACAGTGATCATCAAGCTTAAGCCCGAGGTGAAGGCCCAAGAAGCTTAAAGGGGATGCTTGTCAAATAAAATTATGTTTATCATAAGAGGATGAAGCACTGGACCTGCGAGTTCTTAGTGTACCACAAGGGCACACTATCCCAAGTGGAGCCACTGTTATCACTGAAAAGATTTCAAAGAAAAAGGGTAAGGTAAGGAAGAATTGGTCTTAGTCATTCTCATTGTTTCTTTTAAGGATAGAGTCTTGTTCCCTTTGTTAAATATCGTCAATAATCGTGTTTTACCCACCATTGATCCCACATTTGTTCAAAGTGTCATGTGTTAAGGATGTTTCAAAAATTACATGCACTACGAAATCAACTAGGAGTTTTCGTAGCGCAAACACACAAAAATACACTATGTGCGCTACAAAATTGTTGTAGCTGCACATCATGATTTTGTGGGCCAATTTTGAGAAAGAAAAGGAACCCTTATTGAAGATGGGCTACTGCAAAGGATTACTAACAAGTTTTGAACATAAAGCAAGGGAAAATCAAGTGAGGGGAGGACATCCATGAACTCCAAACTCCATGTTATGAAAATGGTCATTATTTCATAGCTAGTATTGTTCATGAGACATCAAGCAGCATTAAAGGAGTTATTCGTCTTAGCACAAGTATTTGAGCAGGGTCTATGGTTAATTTAATGCATGTATGTGATTAAAAGAGACAACATGGTCAGCAAAAGGATTCAAAGACAAGCATAAGGATGAAACTCTAAAAAGGAGGAACTCTGTCTCCTTGTTTCTAGCAGTCAACGTCCAAGGCGATCCCTAAGCAGCTAAGAACTCAATTTTGAAATATGAAAGAGGCTTTTCTTCCTAAGATACTTAACTACAAAAAATTCTTTACGTTTCTTCCAATTCATTATGAGGTGAGAGAAATTCATGGTTAAACGTGCGCTACGAAACTGTTGTAGGTGCAATTTGTCACAAGCATATTTTTACACCTGTTTTTCAAAGACTCATTATGGGTAGTAGGAAATATGCTTCAAAAACCCAAGAGACGTTTTTTTTCAGAATGGAGTGTATCACAAAAGCCTCCTTCAGGTTTTCCAAATACATTTTTTATGAGAAGATATGCGCTCTATCCCAAGACCTATTTTTCAGCCAGAACAGAGCAAGGAACAGTCTCCTAGTTTCTAGGAACAGCAAAAGGATGAGTCATCAAGGGCCAGTTGGAGGGTTATGAGCACCCCCAAATTTGAATTCATGGAGTTATAGGTTTCAAAAAAGTCTTTAAATGTTTAGATAAGGTTGTTATAATCATAATAAGGAGTTACACTCCTAGTTGTATTAGGTCTCTAGGACTACTAGTTAGCTGTCTTTTGTATTAAATAGTTAGTTTTAAATGTCAATAGGTGTCAAATTAGGAGGAATTCGAATTCCCCTCATGCTGGAGGAAGGAATCTACATGAATTCTATATATGGTAGAAGAACTAATGTATTATAGGTTGGAAATTTCAGAGAAATACTCATATTGTGCCATTGTAGAAGATTATGTTTTTATGAATGCAAACTTTGGATTTACTTCTCAGGATTCAGAAAGAGTTCAATGGTACAATGGTGTCTTGTTTATGTTTGTCCTTATCTCCTTATTTGCAGTAGTATGAATATATGATACTTAGAATTCATTGGTTATGCTCTAACTTCCTTCATACATTTGTAGACTGTGTTTTCCTTTATGCTACTGATGTACCCTTCATATGTTGAATTCTAGATGCCCTGACTTCCATGTAAAGCTAATTTTATTGTCATACTGATCTTGACTCCATAAGCCCAATGGATGCTTACTAATCATGTTCAACCATTCATATTTCTTCACTTGTTTCATAGAGTTAGCCATCTAATTCATTATCAAAAATCTTTAATCTTTTGAGAGAGCCCTCTCAGGTTGGGGAGGCTAAGCCTCAGCCAAAAGTTGGTTTGAAATAGTTACTCAGTCTTCCTGATTAGCAGCCTATCAGGGGTCTGATTTTGTGATAACACTATGCTTTTGCGATGCGCTTGTGTTTTTAAATTCGTCACTATGACCAAGCAACATTTCAAATTTTGTTTTAAGATTAAGAGATCATTTTTTATTGTCTGATTATGTCGTGCATAGTTTTCATTCTAATTTTCCATAAAACCCTAATCTAAAGCTCCATTTCGTCATTGCTACTCTATTTGATACACTCAATTGATATACACTGAGATTACATTCAAGAAACCCTAGAGTTCATCTATGTTGGGAAAATCATGACAACCCCAGATAGAAAGAAGCATAAGGGAGGGCACATTGTCATATTTGAACACCAAGACCTCACCTTAATAAATTTAGACCCAACAATCAGATTTGCATTTGAATAAATTAGTTGCATTAGATTTTGTGAGAAAAATCCAAGAATACAATGTACAACTCACTAAGGAACTTGCTTTGAATTTCACTGGACTAGAAATTAAGATTGGAGAACTTCACTGGACTAGAAATTAAGAATGGAGAAATTCATAATAAAATTTTAGATAAAAGATTGATTTAATTGTGGATGGAAAAGCTTCACAATAATAATTTAATGTGACATATAATATATCACCACTCCTAATATAAATATAATATGTCACCCTCCTTAATATATTAATGCCACCCCTCCTTAATATATTAATGCTAGTACTCACTCATATGACATGTGATACTCATTATCCATATGTAAACTTGATGGTCTTCAAAAAGGACACAAAGAATTCTTAATGCTTTTTTTAATTTCATGGATGCATGAATCATTAAATATGCCAACACTTATAATATGAACATATGACCTCCTATTTTGATTGGTTACTAGTATACATTGATGATATATTTATATTTTCTAAAAGCGTCCATGATCACTTTAAATATATCTAGAAAATTGTACAACTTGTCAAAGCTAATGGATTGGTTCTTAAAGAGAAAAAGATTGAATTATTTTAGACAAGTATCAAGTTTCTTGGCCATACAATTAAAGATGGGCAAATCACTCTGCAAAAACATGCTCTGGAATTTGCTAATAAATTTCTAGATATTATCACTAACAAAACTCAATTATAGAGATTCTTGGGATTTTTAAGCTATGTAAGCAGCTTTTACAAAGATTGTGCCAAAGATATATCATTACTCAACAGAATACTACAAAAACATCTAGAACCTTGGTCTCAGGCACACACTAAATCTATCAGAAGAATTAAAATGAAGGTAAAAACTCTTCTTATTCTTCATATCGCTGATGAAGCTTCTTTCAAAATTGTTGAAACAGTTGCCAATGATGAAGGGTGGGAAGGAATATTGAAGCAAAAGAAAGAAGGACAAGAACAAATAGTTGAGTTTGTCTTAGGGACTTGGAGCCCACCTGAGAAAAACTATTCTACTATAGAAAAAGAGGTCAAAGCAGCATGGAACTACATTGATAAATTTGATATCCACCTGATACACAAAAATTTCTCTTAAGAACGGATGCCTCTGCATTAAAGAAATTCCTTAGTAAAGCTATAAAGAAAGCAGGAGAAGCTAAGTTCGCAAGGTGGCAAGCTCTATTTGCAAATTTCGACTTTGAAGTCAAACACATCAGAGGCGAAAAGAGTTGTCTGCCTAACTTCCTAAGAAGATAATTTTTAAATCAAAAAGACACTACCATGGTGATAGTAACAGAATGGCAACCTTCCCAACATACAGAGACTCTGAGAAGTATTTCTGAAATGCAAAACTGGGAAGAATATTGTTCCAAATGGAAACCAACATGGCAGCTACGAAACACAAAAGTGCTCGATGCAAACTTGCAACCTCATTGAGATATTCAACAATTAGTACCTGAAAGGAAATTCTACCCCAAAGGTAGCAAATGGATACACGACATGGTGTATCAGAGGAGTATGATGGCCACACATTTGGCTGAAGAATCCCTAAGCCAAAATTTTAGAGATATCAATATGATCTAGACAGAAGGAAGCAACCAGAGGAGAATCATCAACAAATATTTGGCCAGGATGGTACGACAAGCTAGAAATGTGGCCATAGGGTAATCCAAGCATTATCTTCTCGGATACCATTTACAACTTTTTAGACTACAAAAAGTTGTGGTGGGACATCATGAATGTAGATGGAAAAAATGAAACTCGCTACACAAGAGTAAAATTCGGGGCCACATGGACAACACAAAGACAACGTCAATGTGAATGGCTTCAACAATGGTGGAATGATTTCAGCCTCAACAAGACTGTTATGGATCCTCTTTTCTTCTAGCATGACTTTCATCTAGAATGTGACACTTGTGGATTTTTAACTGAATGTTGGCATTCTCCATGTAAAACTGTAGGAGATGTCAATAATTATCAAGACAGTCAAATTATTGGTTACTTTATGAAAAGACACCATGAATGGTTAGTCATGATTAAGATTAAACACCAAATCATCTTAAGAAAGTCTATGACTGTATAAAGAATTTATGCAAAGTCTTGGGATTCTTGCAGATATTCTCAGATAAGATTTCCAGGGGCCACACCATTGGGGGACTAATGGTTCTCGTGGGCTTGTCCTTAAATCTTCCACAATATATTAATGATCTCTAGTCACAAGACTGAATGTGACCAATTTTCTCATGGAATTTTCTATTTAAAAGCATCCACTATGTAAAATTTATTTACAGTACAAAGTTTTCCATGGGATTTGTTCAAATATTCCATAATGTAACCTAGTATGAAGATTCTTCAGTCATGAGACTCGGAGCACTTCTCCAAATTTTGGTGAGCTTTGAACCACATCTCTTCAACTGACGAAAGGTAGTACTGAACCTGTCTTCCTGACTGTCAAATGTTTTTCCCCTCATTTTCCTATACAAGGAAGGATTAAGGCTCATTCTAAGGCATTCATAGTGTGAGTGTGATTTTGGTGAGGTTTTTGAGTTTTTGAGTTTGAGGAAGTTCTTGCTTCCATATCTTTAGAGTCAAATCTGAGAAGCCTGCACATTAGAGTGAAAGCTCTAGTGAGAACCTAAAGTGTCTAGATTCTTAGGTTTTGATTTTATGTGTTTCATAAGAATTCAAGTTCGAAGGATAGATTCTGTGGAAGGCCAGGAAGCCTTTGGATAGCTTCTTGCTTGACAAGTTGCAACATCTGATAAATGCCTAAATAATGTATCTCTCGAAAAGAGCTTCATAATTTCTCTCTAAATTTGTATAAATCTTCATAAATAATATGAGTATCCATTTCTGAGTTGAGCTTTCATCTGAGTACTTTCCTATTCTTTGCCTATGTTATATTGTCTGTTGACGTAGTATCTGTGAGACAACAGGTTCGCTTGAGGTTCATCAAGGTCTAAGGAACACCAATCCGTTAAAGGCAGGAGGCCATGTGAAGGACGCTAGTGTGTGAAAGTCTAAGGTTCGTATACAAGTTCATGTAAAGGTTCGTGTATTGAACACAGAGAAGAGAATAAACAATAGCAAGCTTGCAGAAGCCGTTGCTACAAATTGTAACATAAAAACATGAATGCAACATAAAAAAATTCATCATACCATACATATCAAATATTAAATATGTATCACTTCTTATACCAAACCACCATTCAATGCACAATGCATCAATATTCAACCACACAAATGCAGAACCAGTGGTCATATGCACTAGCAGAGGTAGAATACGAGACTTGTGCTCACATCCCAGTAGCCAAACCTCAACGTAGCACCCTAGTTATGCAACAGAAAATATTCAAATGTGAGATTGAATTCATAACCATGACATAGTTATGATTTCAACTATAATTGCAAGAGTCCACCAACAAAAAAATTCTACTCGATTTGCAGGAGTATGGGCCAACGACCACGAGAAGATAAGACAGTGTTTGTGAAGAGATGAGCCAATGTATTGGTTTGTAAGCAGTATGAATAGGTTACTCACAGAGAGAATCGACAAATCATTCAGTGCACAGAGCAGGGAATCAAGGACATTCTGTCAAGGGAGTGAGGAGTTACAGGAGCAGAAAACTAAATTTGGGAGTTGGATCTGATACCATGTCAGGCTAGAAGTAACTCCATGAATGAAATTTTATTTTGCATTGAGAGAACATGCATATATATAAGGAGAGGGAGACTACTAAGATTCATCTCCCAATGTCTCTTCGTCTTCCAATTTCCTTTAGTTTATTATTTACAATATTTACATAGGTTTTCTAATCCCAAATATTAGGTGTCAACACATGACATATCAATAAATATAAATAAATACAATGATAAAAATTATCACATATACAAAATATAATATTGTTATTTGCATAAATAAGTTAATACAACAATAAAAATCATTGAGTTAGTTTTAAATTTATGTGCATAAATAAGTGAGTTTGATTGTATATTTAACCTTGAGTTAACCATTTTTTTTTAAGTTTGAAGTAGAACAATCATAATGTAAATTTATTAGGTTGTTGGATTGAAACATTTCGATACTTGTATCTAATTTAGTAAAAATAAGTTGGAAAATCAAGATGTTAGTTATAATGGCATGAGGGTCATTGCAAACACGTTCAGCCATATGCCTATGCACCATGCCTTTTGTTTGTCGTTCCTTCTCCTCTCTGCCTACTAGATTTTGGCTTATAATGACAATATTTACAAATAATAAGTAATAATTACTATTTATATAATTTATTAATAATTAAGTTATATTTAAGATTTTCATTCTATACAATAATAATTACCTAATAATTAAACAATATTATAGATTGTAATCGTATATAATATTAATTCTTATATGACTTTAAAAATATCTTTAAAATTTAAGGTATCCATATTTGAAACACAATATATTCCATTTATATAATGAATTAGAATTAAGGTTAAAATCAATTCAAAAACAACATATAGATGTTTTAAAAAGAAGAATTTTTGTTTTTTTTTAAATACTAAACGCATTGTTCAAAACCACATATTTTGTGACCTTTCTCAGTCGCCTATCTGAAGTATGCATTGGTTAAATTAAATTGATATAGTCATAATAGACTAGTTGACGAGAAAAAAAGTCGGGTTCCCAAGAGGTCATTGTGAATCAATAATCTCAATAATTAATACAATATCATAGAGGCACAGGAATCAATGCAAAAACGCCATAGTAGGGATCAAGTCTGGTAATACCTTCATAGGAAATCAACCCATAGAAATTGAGCCCAACGTTACATTGTGCCATTGAATACATTTTAAAAAATCATTAGTTTTTAAAAATGTTTTATATTTATTATTATGTAATTGCAAATTAATAAGGGTCATTTACAAAAGAAAATCATTATTTGAAAATTAGCTCGATAAATTTGGGAAAGAAACAAAATGAGATTCCTATATTAAATATTTATATTATTTAAAAAAATTAAAACATAACATTTTAATTAATACATAAAATAAAACATAATCGTTTAGTTTTACCGATTACAAGTTTTTCCCTTGGTAATTATTATGGCTTTCCCTTAACTAGAAAATTGTTTCGATGTACTTCAAGAATTTGTTTTTCAACATTTAAAGAGTGTTCCATATTTAAGGCTGATATTGCTTTATTTTCTCCAATCGTAGCAAAAGCCAAAAGTCACATTTGAGGGAAGGACAATTATATAAATCTTAGTTAACGCATGATCTTCATGTCTTCAGTATTCCATTAAGAATAGAATGGATTCTTTGGTTAAAATATTCAATTGACTCAGCAAAATTCAATTCTTTGGTTAAAATATTCAATTAACTCAACAAAATTCATTGTAATGTTTGATATTTTTGACAATTTAGAATACTTTTGTTTTATCTTCACTAAACTTTTTGATAATTTTATTTTCAAAAATATCCCAGCTAGAAATGGAACCATAATAACATTTGTTGAAGGTCCTGAATCTACAAGACAATTGTGAACATTTCGATTGCAAATTTCAAAAGTCAAGAAAAATCTATTCTGCACAACATTAAATTTTTCTCATTGCCTAAAGGAAACTCATCTTATTTAGGGGCAGAGAGAAGGTATGAAAACTAGTCAACATTTTATTAGGTAGATGCTTAGTTACTTTTAGCAAACCAACAACAAATTTCCATAACCTTTGAATCAAACTACCCATAGGTTCATTTCCATTCCTATGTATCATATCAAATTTACTATAAAGTTATTCGTAATCATACTTTTGCCTGAGCAATGACAGAGAGTTCCATGAATTATTTTCCACTATGAGTTGATTTCTCTAGTAATGTGTTACGTTTCCCGTTTGTGGGTAATCAATTGACATATTCTATTTTCCTAAAAAATCAAAATTGTAATATGTAACATTACAATTGATTAAGATGCCTAAATGCAAATATTGTCTTCTTTTTAGTTGATGGGTCAAAATGAGCTTCGTTTATAGCATGTGTTACACCTAACGAAAACATACAATTAGATTAGAATGTATATTTGTATCCATTACCAGGTTGGGGTTTTACTAACTATGGTCGGGGTCAACCATTGATGGTTTTCTAAACTAAATAATTAATTGTATATAATCTAAGATGCAAATGCATTTGTCTAGATCTGGCTAAAGCAAAAGGAAAGAATAGAACTATACATGTTCCTATCAATGACTCATTGATTTAGATTCCTAAGAGTAAATAAAAGAATATGAGTAGCTAAAAATAAACCTATAATAATATAGCATTGAAAAAACCATCCATAGATCTATGTTCACAGATTTGGACAAACATTTTCAGAGGCTTTGTCAACACACATAACATATAAAACAAAGAATTGATCTTCATGTTAAACTTCTCCTAGTTTCAGGGATAACATAAATTTTTTAACGTGCTCCTTAGCAATGATGAGTCCATCTAGATTAAACTAAAAAATAGGGAAAATATATGACATACATTTGTAATTACAATTATCTACAAAAAAATATACAAATTGTTGTTGATGCGTGGTAATTTTGATTTGATGGAACAACAAATAGTGAAGGTGTTGTGATGAGGGTTTCATTCAAACATAATATACAAGAGAAAATATTATGTGTGTTTGAATATCACTAGAATCTGGTTCTAGCTAGCCACACAAGATGTTTCTGAAGAAGTTGTTAAAATAAAAGTACAATGAAAACTCTTTTCATTTCAGATTTCACCATCAAATAATAACATAAATAGAAAATAGTTCATAATCTTTGCATTCCAGTAAAAATACACTCCAACAAATCTTAAGAAATGTTAACAGAATATCACAAGATTCAATCAGAGTTGTATATAAATAATGTTAGAAAATGAACACCACATGCATCTATTAACTAATTAAAATGATGACAAGACATATGATGCATAACTCATAAACATATTCAATGTTGAATTTTGTCTTAAAAAAATCTTAGCCTCAAAAACTGATTATAGAATACAAGTCTTCAGTTCCACAACTCATTGATGTTTACAGCAATGTGAGAGGCCATATAATTACTAGAATAATTATAAAATCTTCAAGATTTTATTTAGTCAATGATGATGCTAAAATGAAATATTGTCCTTATCTAAGGATAATTTTCCCGAAAAAGTGGCAAACTCTTTCAAACTTTATCTTTATCTTCAGAGTCCTTATATTCAATGGTGAGCATATGCAGAGCATTTTTTTGGATAAAGATTACCCAATTTGTATACACTTGAGAAATTGCAAAAAAGTGAATCAGATGGAAATGAATGATGTTGACCTTGAACATTGACGCTAAATTATGAATAAACCTTTTCTTTTTACTAAACGTAACAACAAATATTGAAATTAGTTTGATATGTTCAAAAGGAAATCATAGCAAATATTGGAAAGTTTGTTGCGTCCAAATTTCAGTTTTAGTCATCTTTCTCATATCTTCTACTGTGCAATCTTTTATTTAAGGTTGATTTACATAACCCAAGATCATCTCCCTTATTGGTTTGGATCTAAGAATATTAATTTCTTCAATGAATTCTATCCCAATCTTCCATACCTTGATGCAATAGTCAATGGATTTCTTGGTCCCAATTTGGATTTCCTTTGCTTATGATTCTGTATGGTTTAATGAAGCATACATGAGTCTCTTGTCCTTCTTAGTGGTTTTAGGAATGTGTTGAGGTTGTAATTGATTTTCCCATTGGAAAATTGAGGAAAATCTTGCAGTAACACTTTTATCTTCTTCAATGAAAGATTTAATAGTCTCATTGAGATTCATAATCCTCTGATACAGTCTACAAATTTTATCCATTCTTATGTAGAATCTATCTTGATATTTTTTCATTATTTGGTTAACCTTCACTGCATGTTCTTTGAATACATTCAAAATTCGTTTAGAATCATGTTCCTTCTTCACTTGAGACTGCAAAGTTTCAATTTTTTCTTTTGGTGCTACAGTCATAACGTCAATTTTGCTTTCAACCTCTTCTTTCAATATCTAGTTGGCATGTTCATGTTCCTTCCTCATTTTCCGAATTAGATGGGAATGATTGAGTTCTAATTCATTCAATTTACTTTCAAACTGACTTTGTAAGTTGTATTTTTCAATAGTAAAACATCCAACCAGGGCTGCAAAATGAGCTTTCCAACTCTCTTCACTAAATGCTTAGCTCTTTTTGATTTCCAATTGTAACTCTTTAATTATTTGTAGCTTACTTTGATAAGATGCTCCAATTTCACTAACATGATACTGTTGACTGTTAACAAATGCTACAAGGGCCAATGAAGATTCTCCAACTTTCTGTCTCACATCTCCAGTTAGCTGCCAACTATGTTTAAACATTGTTTCAAGAGTGTAAAATTTCCTCTTCTTTTCCCTTCTTATAATGGATATTGCTTGTGTATTTAAATAATATTCAGTTAATGATGGAACAATTTCATATATTGTTTCCATCTTAGTGACATGTTTAAAAAGAAATGAATTTAGAGGATTTTTTGTGGAAATGGGAGTCAGGGAAACTGTCAGGGTTGTTTTTGGTACTAAAAGTTCAATGGTTTTACTGTGCTATATAATTGAATCTATCTCTTTATCAACACTCTCTGTAATTGTTGAATAAAAAATTTCTTGTTCATCCTTTTTATAATTATCCATCTCTTCATTTTATTCATCATGTTTTTTTACTGTAAGTCTTCTTGGGTGGTTTCCTCGGGAGGATCAAGGACAATAATGTCTTTATGGAAGATGATGGGGCCAGCCCACGTGGTCCCGCCATCGTTACTCCCCACTTGATGTTGTACCGTCAATTGATGTTATTAATCATAGGATTTTGGATATATGCAACTTGATTTTCAATCTATGTTTAATTAAGAGGCTCTATGGTAATGGTACGTTGGTTATGTGATGGGCGGACATCTGTCCCTTCTTGGAATCCTAAAACCTCGCCTTGGTATAGGGTTTCGCCACCCTTGCATTCATTTGGTTTTGTGTTTTCTCCCGGTCCTTCACTCTGCGAGCTCTTGGTGATCCTTGCGATTTCACTGTGTTTTTACTGTGATGCTTTCGTATTTGTTCAAGGCTTGTCCACCTGGTTCTCTGAGCTACGAGCTCCTGGTAGTTTGCACAGTTTCAATGTGGGTTCCTTTAGCTGGTTAGGGGTTTTGTTGCTCCGAGTTCTTCGAGTTGCATGCTCTCGGCGGTGTTCATGGCTCCATTGGTTCGGAATTTGTTTTGGGAGTGTTTTGTTTGTCTGTTAAACTGTCGAAACCCTGGTAAGGTTTGTTTCTCTGCTTGTATCTGGAATGTTACTGTGTTTTCTGGTGTCGTCTTTAACGGGTCTCTGCTTCTGTGCGTCCTTTACTCGATTTTTCACCTGGGTTTTTGCTATTGTTACCTTTGTGTGTTGGTTGATGATTATGTGGTTCTCGGTCTCATTCTTCAGTACTGGTTCGATTCATGCACGGTCTCGGCAAACTAACGGTGGCATTCTCCGTCGATTCCTCTGCCAACTTACCCGGTAAGCTTTCCTTCTATGCTAGATCTTTGCACTTGTTTTTCTATCTGATTCTAACGTCTTCGGCTCCTTGTGAGTAGGAAGACAATCCGAGGATACGGCAGTCACGGCTTGTCTGTCAGGTAAACGGAACCCCTGTATAGTATTTTCTCATTCAAAAATTGTTTTAATCCCCTGCATTTTGTTTCCACGACAATTGACTCTCGTTTTTTGGTTTCCCTTGCAGGTGGAGCGACCGAGGGTTTCGGTGCTTGGACACTCAACTATCCCGAATAAAATCCGGGTGGCGTCATTCTGTTTACTTGTGGTTTGCTTGCCCCGAGTCTTATGGTGTGTGGATTGATATTGTTGTTGGCCTCGAGCCACTGTCTGTGCTTAGTTCTGTTGTTGTGTAATGTCACTGTCGAGTCGTAAGAATGGGTTTGGGGATTTATGGGGTTTGGTTTATGTGGATAATTGTTACGGTACCCAAGTCTATGAACTGGATTCGTTCTTAAGCTTTTGCACAGAATGTAAATGAACAATAATTTTGATGACTGTATATGAACTATCTGGAAATTGAATTTGGTTATGTTTTTAAATTCGCATACCTGGATTTACTGTGGTTGTTCTCTTCACTGTAATGGAAAACTCTGATTTCGTATATAGGAAATTGTATAAACGATTTCTTATTGTGTATTTGGTTATTCTGTTGGAGTCGCCTGTAGATGGGCGTCGTTACTCCTCCTCCGAATTGAACTACCTCTGCATTCGAATATCTCCCTTTTTCGATTTAAGATCTGTGACCATGCATTGATAATATTCACACAGTAATTCAATACAAAAATATTTCAGAAATGATTAGGACGCTGTAAGGATATATGTGCACAGAAAATTGTATTTTTTTCTTTCTATATTTCTCTCTCAGTCTGAACCCCTGTGTTGTGCTTTTTTCCACTATTTAATAGCACTGTTTACAAACCGTCCTAACTGCTATTAGTTTGTTCAATTGGTTACATCGGTTATTCCTCATACGGAACTTTGTCTGGTTGTCTAGTATATTTTCTTTTCATTCTTTATGCTTTTTACAACAGTAACTTAACTGTTTGAAAACAATGACTAACTAATTATTACTGCTCCTAATTACAACTTATTATAGTAATCTTTAAGTAACTTAATAAGAGAAAAAAAAACAAGTATGTTTTCCACTCAATGAATTAATCTCTCTGTCCTCTTCAGAAACCATATCCCCTCACTTTTGTCTTTGCCCTGTCAGCTAGATGCTCCCGCATCAGAAGACATTCTCCTTGGTTACTTGTTGCTATGCTTCTTGTTTATGGTCATTAACCTATGTTATTATCATGTTTTATTTAATAATATGACCTTTTTGTTTCTATTATTTAACATTAATATGTTTGCTAGCCTCTAGACTTGCTAATTCTTGGACTGTAATAGAAACATCAAGCATATTTTCAATTTGAATTTTTCAAAACTGCTTAGAAGAAGAATTTTTTTTTTTCTAAAAGAAACTGAGTAAAATTAACCTTCAAACATCCAAGAGATTTCAAATATTTAATTGGAATAGATGACAAGATAATTTTCTATTTAAGAAAATCTTCATAAGTGTTTTCTCTAAATTCCTGAAGTTTTTCCCTAACCTAAACACTCATTAGTTTTCCTTTTTCAATCACTTGATCAAAACTATCAATTTTTATGAAAACATCATAGAAAGGAGGCTTTTGATGTGTAAAATATTATATATAGCTTACAAGCTTATAATGATCATTTATTATTCCATTAGGGTCATAATCAAAATGGGGTAATGAGTGAAATTAGATACTATTAAGCTCCTCGGATTCCTTGAATGCATGACCTTTGTCCTTCAATTTTATTTTTCCAAAGATAATTGGCAAATTTGGCCAAAACGTCCTCTGAAGTTTACTGATCTTTTGTGCTAGACCATTTAATGTTGTTAGATTTTCTACTTCTCTAAGAAAAATTATTTTAGGAATGTACCTTGGAAATACATGTGGGAAACAACTCTTCAATGAACCAGTCTCTTATTTGATCAAGTGCTTCTTTCACGTCTTGGCTAATACTTGGAGGAGCAATGGGAAAGATGAATTCATGTAGAGGTATCATTACATAATTGCAAATGTCATGAAAATGAAATTTATAATTACTTTCCCACAATGTTGAAGCATAAATTTGAATGGGTAGTTGATCGTCAGTGGGATAATTCCACTTCATGAGAGGAAGGAGGACAAAGTCAATCACAATGTATAAGAGATAAGTAGACATACAAAAAATGTGTTCATAGCCTAGAGGGCATAGAATTTCTAACTTCAAATCACCTGCCAAGTTTTGAGAGAGAGTGTCAACACAATTAAAATGTTTTGAGTCATGGTGGATACTGTGAATCAATGACAACTACTAAGTTTTGCAATGGTCAAAGTTATTTTCCCCATATAATCTAAAGAACATTTTGACAATAAACCTACAAGGCCTTTTGAAAATAACAACAGGGTAATCCTTAGATCGTTTGGGTTTGAAGCCCTCTTTCTCTTCCCGTAACTAGTTTTCAATCAATTTATCATAATTTTTTCCATTTTGTTTAAAAATTGTAATGTTGAAATTATCAAGAAACTTATAAGTAAGGAAGAGTTGAGGAAAACTGAGCTTATAAATTGTTGAAAGGGTGTCTGAACTCCAAGATGCTATAACATTTCTATTAGAATGTGTAACTGTGCATGTACGAATGCCAATATCACCTAAAATCCATTATATCATGTCATAATAAAGAAAGATTTTATCCCTAGTAGCAACCTTGTGTAATCATGTCCTTCTACAGTTCTCACATTGTGCATTTTTCTTCTTACTAACTTTCTGACTTTAGTCACTCCCTATTCTCAAAGAAATTATAAATTTTCTCCCATTTCATCGTACGTGAGTCTTGTGTTTTGAAAGTGGTGATAGAAATCAGAGTTGAGTTCAAATTATAACTTCATGGTTCTAGATCTTCTACCTCTTTTAGTTTTTCTTAATCTATTGAACTCCTTGCCTTGAATCAAGGGATTTTTTCTTTTCCCCATTTTGTAGCTTGTATGGGAAATAAAACAAATGATTAAGATTTTTTATGAAGACTAGTCTAATTGAATAAAATGAAACCTTTTGAAATATCACCACTTAACAAAAATTGCAAGTTATAGAGAAAACTGTTGTAATTCATGTTGAAGTTCAGGTTTTTCGGTTGTGGTTTCAGAGAACAATTGACATAGGAGGTTTAAATGGAAACACGAGGTTTTGAAAGTCTTGGGTATTGATTTTTTTAATTCGCATGACACGCAACAAATTCAAAATTAATGTGAAAAGAACACTCAACCGTTTTTGGAAAATGAGGTGAGATCAAAGTCATAGTTGGAAAAACGTCTATTTAAAACCTACAAGGAAACTAGACAAACAACTCATTTTATTAGGAAAAAACAAGGAAATTTAAGAATAATGAAAGGCACTCAAGTCGACAAACAATATTATTTTATTCAAAGACGGAGGACCCATAAGTTGAGTATTTGAATAATCGAAGGTACTTCGAAAAACTTAAATAACTTTACTAGTTCCAATGTCGACTCAAAACCAAGTCTTGGCAAGGTCCAAGGTAGAGGGTTGGAGGAATTGTTAGGTCAATAGGTTAGAGATTAGAAGATGAAAAATTTTCAGAAATAATTGTATGCTCAACTTCTCTTACCACTACTACAAAAGGATCCTTGATATACTTCATGAGGTCAATAAAGGGTAGGCGAGTGGCCAATTATTTATGAGAAAAATGACCACTAACTAGACCTCATAGTCGAGATTGAAGCAAAGTCGAGTCACAAGAAGATGTGGGCCCAACAGTTAGTCGACAACCGAAAGTGTGTGGAAAAAAATAGAAACACAAAGAAGGAGGCTTGAATCCCTATGGCATGTTGGGCCCAACCTCCTGACCTGTTCCAGTGGCACCCACAGTGGGCGTTCCCCAACCCTGACTAGTTGGAGGTTAGACCTTGCTTAATTTTGACAACGCGTAAAGTGAGATAACCTTGACGCCTGACCATGGTGTGCATAAGGAGGGGAAATACATAGAAATATGTGTAAAGATTCATAAAATATTGAATTTGTTTTGTGCTCATATGTCCCAAGCGATCTATGAAATAATAAAGATGATAACACATTGTCCTTATCGTGCATTGTATTAATTCAAGACCATTGCAAATAGATGATACGATGGTGGTCTACCCTGCTCACCATACATTGAATTTACTCAACACCCATCCAAACGGATGATTTGGAAATGAAAATATCACTTTGAAATAAGATGAAAGGCATTGTGAACCAATCATAACGTAAATAAATATAATTAAAAATAAATTACTTTTGTTTTCTAATGTTTATTTTACAAATTATTTGTTTAATTTTTATCCAACAGAGACCCTACCTCTTGGCCTTATGTTATGGTCTAGTTAGTCAACAATCAAAGGTGTTTGGGCAAAATAAAAAATGAGGAGGAGAAGGAGCACCGATTCTTGACCTCAAGTCGGGCCCGACCTCCCAACCTATTCAGGTGGGACCCGCAGTCGAGATTGATTATAGTTAGGCTCGACAGATATTGAGGTGCATTAAGCAAAATCACACACTAGTAAACCCTGACTCCCAACTTGTTTCCCTTGGGACACATAAGTATTGTCCACATAGAATAACCTGAGTTGTAAAGGGTGTACGCTCATGATATGTGCTTGTCATTTTCAATTTTTTTTTTCAAATTGCTCATCTCTTTAGATAAGTTTTAAGAATGAATATCCTATCGAGTATTAACGAATCAATCTGTTGTAGTTCGAAAAACACAAGAGGGAGAGTCACATACTTTATTGACAGTGTCTTCCTATGGTACAGATTCAAATGCAACAAGTTGCACATAGAAGTTTATCAAGTGTTAAAGTTGTAGGTAATTTCATTCAATGCATAAGATTGCATAAAATTTAGTGCACATTACAATACAATCCATATTAAAATAAATAAAATAAAATTGGTCATTATAATTATAATTATATTATCATGAATTTTTGTGGGTATCCATCAATAACAAATTACTAGTCAAATAAAATAAGCAGACATATGAACATGTTTCCCTGCATAATCTGGAGCCAAGAATGGGCAGTGAAACAATTGGCAAAAGGAGAGAAGTTTGAACCCCTAACTTATTTTGGCAAATTTTGGCTACGGCATAATTTTTTGTTTATTACTGTCAGAATGGAACTATCCCTAAATTAAGCCATTGATTCGGCTGAAACAATTATGTTTTCATTACATGGAAACTCTAAACAAAATAAATGCAAATATTAAAGCACCATTAGTAGAAAGGTGTTGCTATATTAAATTTCCTTGGGATTTTGTAAACACAATTAATAATGGCTCGATCACGAAGTTGGAGTGTGTAATTAATGCAATATTTCCTCTATTTATAGTGATAAGAGATAAAATCCTAATCATTGTAGATTTTAAAATCCTTACTCATTGTAGCCATAATTAATTTATATGTAACTTATAATAAAAATATAAACTCATTTTTTAAAGAAATGTAATAACAATAAGAATTTATGGAAATAAACTCTTTCCCAAAAAAATATTGTTCATGTTAGCTAATGATTTTGGAAATTTATAAAACAATTAATTTATTTTTAAAAATAAATAGAAATATAAAAAATAATTAAAATAATGTAAAATGCATAGTGCAGGAGCATCCACAGAGTCCATCAAGACTTCGACTAACTAGACAATGTTTAACACAAGACTTTTTTTAATGCAATTAATAGGTTACATCGAGGAAAGACTATCAACTTGGTATGTGAGCTAATAAGCACCAGAATCTTGTGTCACAGAATGCGAACGTCCATTAGGAATGATGAGCATATACTTATTTCTTAGCTTTTAGACTGTAACTCCACATGAAGGCTTATGTAGCCTGCGATGGAATGTACTCTCTGGGGTAGGGCGCAACCTCATGGGAGGAATTGACTTGCATTACATTGTTGTTGAACTTCCTGAGGAGAAGAGCCTTACCCTGCGTAGTACCTGAAGACTGAGTTGACGGGTGGATGATGTCATCCCACCATGAACAATGTGTAGCACATCCCTATTATTGGCAAGAGAATCAAAGGCCCTTCAACAAACATCAAGTTCTTGGGTGGGGGTGACATGCCTAGAATTCCTTGTTCCCAAGAGGCAAATGATTATGGATTGAGAGCTCACCTAGTGCACCCCTATCCATATAGTTGATGCCAGTTTTTGAACCTTCAGGAGAATTTCCCCATCTGTTTGTTGAATGCCAATCTTCCTGTGTCATTTTCTTTACTTTGAGAACCTCATGGAGTCAGAAAGAGTAGCTTGTCGTAATATTAGGAAGGATAGCACCATTCAATGCTTTAGACAGTCGTTGTTACTTTCGAAGCATAGTAATGTAGGTCCATCTGATTGTAAGACCATTGTAGCCAAGTCATAGCTAAATGCACTCTAGATGGGTAGAGTGCACAAGAAGGGAACAAGACTTGGTAAAATCCACGGGATCCAAGATGCAAGTGGTCATAACTTGCTAAGACGTCCTTAATCGGGCCACGGTAACATCCTACACAAAGTCGCATTGCAGAGAAGCTAGCTGGGAATGAAACCTTATAGATCTAATTGGATAACGCTTATCCATCAAGCCTAATGATGACGTAGTCATGTCAACTCCTGATTGGACGCTTAGGCGTCACCCTATCACTATGAAATGGAACAAGGAGTGGCCTGGATAGAGGAAAAATTTTCGCAGATGAGCACAACAGCAGAGCGTTGGGGGTCAGGCCCAAAATTAACAAAACTATGCACGTTGACGGATAGGGTTGATCCCGACTAGCCTTTGAGCTGACCACTGTCACTTGGGCCACTGAACTGCTACCACATGGAATATGAACGATGTTGTTACAATGATATACTTCCATGTGGGCCACTAAGTCATTGCCACGTGGGAAACTTAATCGCTTCCACATGGTACATACATACATACATACATACATACATACATACATACATACATACATACATACATACATACATACATACATACATACATACATACATATAATAATACATACATATATATATATATATATTTCAAACTATTATATATTGATATTTGAAATTTAGTCGAGGTCGAGACTGTGCCCGAGTCAAGCAACTCAATGTACCAATGAAGGGGAGTGACCACGACTACCTCGATGGTCGAGAGTCAAGCCTAGAAATAAAATAAAAATAAGCGTGTTGATGGATAGGGCCACCCATGACTAGCCTGTCATGTCACTTCTGCCACCCACGCAACTGACATGTTGCCACGTAGAAAATGAATAGTTTTTCTACATTTCTATACTTCCATGTGGGCCACTGAGTCGCTACCATGTGGTGTATGTATATATATATTATATATATATATATTATATATATATTATATATATAGTTATATTATTATATATATATATATATATATATATATATAGTAAATCTAGTCGACATCAAGACTATGTCCCTGCCAAGCAGAAATATGTACCAATGAAGGGGACTTCCCCTGGCTTGGTTGGAGGTCGATGGTCAGGCCTAACAATAACAAAACTCGGTGTGCCAATGGATAGGGTTGACTATGGTTGGCCTTTCACAGAGATGAACGGCGTTGTTACAATGTTATGCTACCACATGGGCCACTGGCTTGCTACCATGTCATATTCATATATATATACTCAAACTACTATATATTGATATTTTAAATTTTGTCGGGGTCAGGGCTGCTACGTGAGCCATTGAGCCACTTCAATGTGGTGTGTATATATATATATATATATTATATATATATATATATATATATATATATATATATATATATATATATATATATCGAGTTAGGTAGGTTAATGTGCCAATAAAGAAATAACAAAATTGGTCGCCTTAATGGATAGGGTCGACCCCTACTGGCTTGTCAACTCACTATTGCCACCTGAACAACTGAGTCGTTTCCATGTGCAAGATGAACGACTTTGCTACAATGTTATACTACCATGTGGGCCATTGAGCTGGTATCATGTGGAAGATAAGCATTTGTGTTTCAATGTTATACTACGAACTACGACAACCTGTGCCACTAACCTGTTGCCATGTGAAAAATGAATGGCATTGATAGTCAATAGTTGGTCATCTGGAATAAAAGGCTTGCGGCGGAGGAAGGTTGACCATAGTCAAGTCTGACTCCCGACTTGCCTTCGAACCAATGGTCCATGTGGTAGCATCGCTACTTCCACATTCCTCTATCACATGACATGGTAGCGAGCCAGTGGCCCATGTGGCAACATAACATTGTAACAATATCATTCATCTCCATGAAAGGCCAATTAGAGTCAACGCTATCCATTCGCACGCATTGTATCCTCGCTACTTCCACATTCCTTGCAAAAAATCACAAAAATATAGGTAAATAAATAAAATAAATTATCATATTATGATTTTAGGGCGTAATATACTTCTGCAAAGTTCAACGATAATGTACATTCTGCAAAGTGCAAAAACCAAATTAATTCTTTTTATAATGTAAACACACCTACAACATACAATAATGGAAGTCATCATTACTAAATTAGATTCTATCTCTCTAAACCAATCACAACTTAAATAAATAGAATTCAAAAAAATAAATTACTCAACTTAAATAAATAAAATTCAAAAATTCAAAAAAATAAATTACTTTATTCCCCAATATCAATATCAACTTCACACATTGTTGGTTTAATTTTGGTTAACAATAGATTAATGAAGAGTCAACCCATTATCTAATGCATAATATTAAGTATACATGTAACTTGAATCATGTAAAATTCAAGGTACTTCTCAACTTTTAACTGCACAATATGTATAATATTAAGTATACATGTAACTTGAATCATGCAAAATTCAAGTACTTCTTAACTTTTAACTGAATCCAACTCATTTTTCACTAGAAAACAATCTTTTGTTATAAGAGTGGCCTATGCCTTGTTTTAATTGAGATTTTCAGTGTATCGTTTCATTGATATTTTGAATGTATTCCATCTGCGTGGAAATAATATCTTGAAGCCAGAAAACTAAAATTTAAGATACCTTCTAAAATTTTAAGTGAATTCAACTCAATTTTTTTCTTTTAAGTGAGTTCAACTCAATTTTTTTCTTTATACAAAACAAAATTTTGTTATAAGAATAGTCATCTCTTGTTTTTATTAAGCTTTTTAGTGTGTCGTTTTAATGAGAATTTGAACGTATTCCATGTGTGGAAATAATCTCTGGAAGCAAGAAAAGTCTTGCCCCTGCATTCATCTACACGCAGAATCTAGGTAGTCCACGTTCTTTGAATGTCATGGGTTTCAAACACTGCACAGAAAGTGTGGATGCTTGTTATTATTATGGTTAATATCTTTTCAAAAGAGACCTTTCGAGAGCGTGAGTGTTTACTAGTTGTGATTTTTAAGATTTTTTTGGTGTTGGAATCAGGTTGAAAAATTTAAGGTGAAATTTTACTATGTTATTTAAATTGGTTTTTATGATATATGGATTAAGTATTTTGAAAATTTTTCAGGGCATTTCGATTGTGTAGGGGCATCCATCAAATTTATGATTTCAATAAATTCTTGCCAAATGTTTTTTAATGGTATATATAGATTCAACACACCCTAGAACACTTCAATTGTGCAAGATACCCATCAAACTTATGATTTCAATAAATTTCTACCAAATTTTAAAAAACTAAACAAAAAATCCATTAAAAAACTAAAAAAAAAACACTAAAAACAATTAGTTTAGAAAGTCTTAAGCAATTTCGTCGGCGAACATTCATCCATCGTGGACTGGATGTAGAGGTCACGTCCACGTCGACATCACCATTACGGCTTACGAGAAATCTAATTGTTTCCAGATGTTTTGGACTGATCCCCCGTCGAAAGTGTTGGTGGCCAAATTATACACAAACTTCTAGATAAACCCTTGAATTCCGAATAAGTCTAAAAATTCGGGGCGGAATAGTCGGACTCGGCTATACGAAGGTTTTGGCTTATTATTATACCTGCGGCATGGCAAGGGTATAACGTATTAGAAAAACATTGACCAGATCATTATTAATCTTTTGACTAAAAATTAAAAAAATTTGTTTAAAGTTAAAGTTAATTTTATAAAAAAAAAAATTCTTCTTCGATGGGTTAAGCTTTTATTTTGCAATCATTTTATATTACCAGTACTGACGTGCATCATTTATTTCCCGCTACATCTCCAATTCGACTCACCGAACTCATCTAACTAACCCTAGCTAACAGAAGCGCGGTTAACCACCTAGCAGCGGCGGGCTAAGTGTCGTAACACACATGGCCGCGAGCGCGATTGAAATAAAATAAATTTTATGTCACGCTGTGGAATAAAGAACGACTCAGTTTTCTGGTTCTGAATGCCCAGGTGGCATTGGCAGACATGGAATACAAAAATGTTCTTTAAATTTTCTGTTTATATATTTAAATTAATTACTGATAAACTGTCATGTCTCCAATACAATTCTGGAATTGAATGCCTTATACTACGTCCCTGTTTTGACTGAGACAGTCTTTAAGATGGATAAGTTCGTAAATTGCAGGGTTTTTATTTCCAATCTTATTGAAATATAAATGTGGTCTGACATGTTAGAGGAATAGCAATTGCTTTGCATTTATATTTCTATCATTAAAGTTGACTTTGGCATTTATATTTCTATCATCAAAGTTGACTTTGGCATGTTAACAGCAAGACAACTCCTATTTCCCTTGCATGTCATGTGAGACCCATTTATATTTCAATAAAGTTGGAAATAGAAATTGCCCTAAATTGCATATCATGCAGAGTGACGAAACGACTATCTCATTAAATTCTAATTAATAATATGGAAATAAAAGTAATAAATGAGCAAAAGGAAATTAGTAATTATCGAGGTCACCATTGATCAGTCCATATGGAAATAAAAGTAATAAATGAGCAAAAGGAAATTAGTAATTATCAAGGTCACCATTGATCAGCCCAACACTTTACGGCTTATTATATGCAATGTTTGCAGGAGGACGCTTATCTGGAAAACTTTCCATTATTATTGTTGTATTCCACCGTCTAATTTGGAGAGGACCGAAATGTTGACAAATAAAAATGATGAACACTGTGGAATATCCGAATTTAGTCTCTCAAAAACTACTTTACGACATTTGTAATCAATATGGGATAATGAAATATTGAATTTTAAAATTTGAGATAATGAAATATTGAATTTTAAAATATGATAAATGTAAATTTGAAACATGATTTCAAATTTTAAAAATATATATTATAATATATTTTGTTTTTATTTATATTGTTTGATGTAAAATGTTTATGATGATGATGATGGTTAATGTCCACTGAGACCAAACATTGGTCTATCGGACCTAAAGAAACAAATTATTTATTTTTATTTGAAATTTTATTCCTATGCTCAAAAAGCTTGGAGAGAAGCCTCCCAAACTCACTATAATTTTGACATTGTAAAAGGCTAGGAAGGTCAGTGTTGTAATGATGGCCTCCCGCCGTTCTCGAAATATCTCCTGTTGATAGGAATTGGCGTCCTGCAAGCGTTTATTGTTGACTTTATTACAGTGGTACTTGCTTCGGTATATGGGTTAGGGTTATGACTGGCTCCACCGATTGGTAACCTCCATCCGCCGGTTTACTCCTATATGATCCCGAGTCCTTTTGTCAACCTGTTCATTATCACTTTGCACTTTTCACTATTCGAATTCCGCTCTGCTCTGTGGGGGTTTCGTTCCTCAGTGGTTTTGCTGGTCAACACGGATTTTTTATGGTTGCTCCTGGTTCTCTAACGCCATGAAGGTAGGGTCCAGTAGCTTGCAAAGAAACCCTCGACTCTGTACAATTACAGTTTTGTTTTTCTATTCGTTGGATAGATGCTATTGTCTATTCCCGTGTTATCTCTGTTGTTTAAACACTGAAATCATTTCATTACAGGTAGTCCTCCAGGTTCACATGCTTCGGCCTCGCTACAAGGTAATTTCTGGTTCCTTTTAAACTGTTTGACCCTTTCTTTCTCTGGCTCTAACGTTTGTTTCCACTTTTCTTCAGGCTTTAACGGTTGCTCGTTCCCTCAACCCTGTCTTCTCGGCTCCAGGTAAATTCTTACCTCAATCTCCTTCAATTATTTGTTGTTATTCATTTATTTAAGCCTGTAACTCCATATTAATTCATTCCCTTTATCTATAGGTGGCTCGGTACTGTTGGTAGATGTGGCTCGGTGTTCTTCACTGTCTCGGCAATCACTTGCATTTACCAGTCTTCACTCTACGGGTAGTGTCCTTCCACATTTGCATGTCTTTAGTGGTTCTGTAAACTTCTTTAGGGTCCTGGTTGTCGCCTGAGCGATGAAATTTTGTTAGGTTTCTTTCTTGGACGGAGTAACTCTCTCCTCCTGTACGTTGGTTCCCTATCTTTGGGTTTCCCGTCTTGTAATGTAAATAATTTGACTGTTGGTCTTTCGTCTTGTGGCTTGGGCCTCTGGTTGTATTAAACCCTCGCCTGATATGTCATTGTCCAGTCGTTTGGTGAGATGGGTTTTCGTTATTTCGAAACCCTCATTCTGTGCTGTATGTTTTGATTAATGGAACGCTCAGTCGCATTATTTCTGCTCGGCGTTTTATGGCTGTGCAAATTCTTTAATCTCTGTCTACTTGTATCATTACTTGTTCGAATTTCAATTTCGGGGTTTTGGGTTTCGTTCTTAAATTCCGGGTTTTGATAATGCGCTGGTTGTGGAATGCTCTGAACAGTATATAACTATTTATACAGTCTTAGGAAATGATACAATAACATGCTAGTTCTGTTACGGCACTTTACTCTGCTCTTAAGTAATCAGAGGGTTCTACAAAGTACCTGTGGTTTTCTGTTTGTATGCACAGTCTTTTTTTCTCTGTGTCTGGAGATGATTTAACTGTCAGCGTCCGCTACTCTTATGAATTTGTCTGTGTGTTGGCCGGTGTGTGCAACCTTTTATGTTCTCCGTCGGAGAGTATTATGACTGTCACGTCTGCTCCACTTGTAGACTTTATCTGTCTTATATTTCAATATAATTTGGTCGTACAGGAAACTATATTATGATAAAAGAAATCGATTATTACAGTGATGATTAAAAAGCGAATAAAAATAAGAATGACTATTTGGAAATGACTGTATCTTCTTGTTTTTCGCGTCTGAGAGGAATCTTTTACAATCATACTCTTGCTGCCTTTAAACTCCAGAAACATAACTGTTCTTTTCTCAGTGGAACTGCCCCAACAGATTGGGCAACTGTTTATCTAACTATCCATAACTAATAAAATGTTTTTAAAGAAGCTTAACTAACTAACATTTATTCTTCTGTTCCTAATTCCTAAAAAAAAACAGAATCAGTGCATGATTTTAATTAACCGAATCCTATCAACCTTCTAAAAAGAAAATAAACCAAGTAAATAAAATAAAACAACCGACAAGGTTTTTGACACCTGTCCAGCTATGCATAAGTGACTGTGTGTTCTGGTCTTTTCCTGAGACTGTCAACCGCATTCTGTCTCCTCAGAGCTGGATGCTCCTGCATCAGGCTCTCGGGGTGGCAAAAAGTCATGGATCCGTTCCATGAGGTCGTCGACAGAATAGCCTGCTTTCTGTATTTGTGTCGCATTAAGCCACGAACTGTCCTCTATTGGACGGTTCTTCCACTTTACTAAGTACCACAAATATTCCTTCCGGCGTGTGCGCTTAGCTACCTGTGTGTAGAATTCCCTCGATCTCAATGGGTGGTGCCATCGGCATCTGTCTCGTCCATGAATCTCCTTCATGTTTGGTGTCCCGCGGTGGCTCTGCTGCTGTACCATCTGCTGAACCTGTGACATAAGGAAACAGATCTGCCACGTTAAAAATAGGGGAAATACCAATCCCTAGTGGCAACTGTAACTCATAGGCGTTCGCAGAAAATTTGCGAATGATCTTGCAAGGCCCGATTTTCTTGAATTTCAGCTTGCTGTACTCTCGTTTTGGAAACCGTTCCTTACGTAAGTACGCAAGGACTTCGTCCCCTACATTGAACTGAACTTCCCGACGTTTTGTATCATCTCGCTGCTTGTACCTCTGACTGCTATCCTGTAATTTCAGTTTAACCTGTTCATGCAATTTGCTCATAGCTTGGGCGAAATCTTCCCCATCAGCACTCTGTTTCTCAAGTTTCCCCAAGTCTCGTAACTCGTGTACTCCTCGCGGATGCATGCCGTACAAAATCTGGAACGGACTGTATCCTGTGTTGCAGTTAGGGGAATCGTTGTATGCGAATTCCGCCTGCGCAAGTACACGTTCCCAAGTCCGGGAATTTTCACCTGTTAGACTTCTAAGTAAGTTCCCCAGACTTCGGTTCACTACCTCTGTCTGTCCATCCGTCTGCGGATGATAAGCAGAGCTGAACTGCAACTGAGTATTTAACTTTTTCCACAGAGTTCTCCAAAAATGACCAGTGAACTTTACATCTCTGTCAGAGATAATGGATCGGGGAAGTCCATGCAACCGCACAATCTCTGTAAAGAAAAGATGTGCTATGTAAGTAGCATCGTTGGTTTTCCTGCATGGTACAAAGTGTGCCATCTTCAAAAATCGGTCTACTACAACCATTACTGAATCAAAGCCTCGTTGTGTCTTCGACAAACCCAACACAAAATCCATACTAACCGAATCCCATGGTCGACTAGGAATGGGCAATGGCATATAAAGTCCAGTGTTCCCACTGTGACCTTTTGCCAATTGACAAATTTTACACCTAGTCACATACCTCTGCACATCCCGCTGCAACTTAGGCCAAAAATAAAAATGTTGTACCTGAGCAATTGTTTTTTCAATTCCAAAGTGTCCTGCCAGGCCTCCACTGTGTTTTTCCTGTATGATGTTTTCCCGCATAGAACAGTTGGGAATGCATAACTGCCCCCCTTTAAACAACAACCCTTCCTGTAGATTATAGTCTAGCCATTTGCTGTTATTTCGTAACAGCGGGTTTTGACAAGCCTCATAGGCCTCCATAGACTCGGTGTCGGTCGGATACAGCTCTTTTAGATGCTCAAAGCCTAAAATCTGCATCGTGCTCTCCTGTAAAAGCAATGTTCTCCTACTAAGTGCATCTTCTACCTTATTCGATTGCCCACTAATGTGTTTTAGTACAAATGTGAAACTTTGTAAGTACTCAACCCAAGCTGCATGCTTATGGTTCAATTTATGCTGCTGCATAATGTACTGTAACGCAGAATTATCAGAAAATAAAACAAATTCGTTACCCAATAGATAATGTCGCCAATGTTTCAAAGTCTGCACAATGGCATAAAACTCATTGTCATAGGTCGAGTATTTCTGTCTGCTCTCATTTAGCTTTTCGCTGAAATAAGCAACCGGTCTGTCCTCTTGACTAAGGACTGCCCCAATGGCTGTACCACTGGCGTCGCAACGAACTTGAAAAAGTTTGTTGAAATCACGCAGTCTTAACACTGGTCTTTCAGTAATCTTCTTTTTCAAGATCTGAAAACTGTGTTCTGCTGCTTCAGTCCAGTGAAATGGTTGATTTATTTTCTTGATCGTCTCCAACATTGGTGCGCAAATCTCGCTGAAATTTCTGATGAACTTCCTGTAAAAACTGGCAAGTCCATGGAAACTTCGAACTTCAAATAAACTTTTCGGAGAAGGCCAGCTAACTATAGTTGTCACCTTTTCTGGGTCCATTTTTAATTCATTCTCCGCAATAACAAAACCCAGATACACTAGTTCTCGCTGAAAAAAGGTACATTTCTTCAAATTAATTAACAGCTTGTTCTACTGTAATTTTCTCAATACACTCTGCAAATGTCTGAAATGCTCCTCCTTAGTCTTACTAAAAATCAGAATATCATCCAAGTAAACTATTACAAACTTACCATTAAATTCCTTCAGCACTTCATTCATCAGATGCATGAA
>APFE031612392.1:105199-135973 GCA_000404065.3 Pinus taeda
GCCCTGGAATCCGTACACATTCTCCACTCTCCTCCTTTCTTTGGAGCCAAAACAGTAGGTACTGCACATGGGCTCATGCTCTCTCGAATCAAACCTTTGTCCAACAACTCCTGGACCTGTTTTCTAATTTCTTCATGGTCCTTGGGACTCATGCAGTAAGCTGCTTTATTTGGTAGGCTTGCCCCTGGTATAAAGTCAATGCAGTGACTAATACCTCTCCTGGGTGGCAACTCATCTGGAAGATCATCTACCACAATGTCTCCAAAATCTTGCAGCAACTTCTGAACTTCTTCTGGCAAATCTGAAACCTGTGTATGAAGTACTACTGCCTTTGGTCTCCTTATGACAGCAAAATTTATCTCGCTGTCCTCAATCTGTTTTATGAATTCTTTCCCACCTAACACCAGTGCTTTCACTCCACTAGCTTCTGCTGTGTTTTCCTCCTTGAGGGGTACAAGCGTATGCTTGATCCCATCTTTCACAAACTTAGAGCAGTTGGTTTTTCCATCATGAACTGCACTTCTGTCAAACTGCCAAGGTCGTCCTAACAGTAAATGACAGACATCCATTGGCATGACATCGCAAAGGATATTGTCCTTATACTTACCGATCTGAAACTCCACCTCACACTGTTCATCAACTAACAGTTGATGTCCCTCCTGCAGCCACGACACTTTGTAGGGAGTGGGATGTTTTAACTTCTTTAATCCCAGCTTCTCTACCATCTCCACAGCTACCAAATTATCGGTACTCCCATTGTCAATGATCAACTTACAGCACTTACCTCGTGACTTGCAAACAGTGCGAAACAAAGCCTTTCGCTGATCTGGTTCTGCAATTTCTTTTGCTGGTTTTAACAGCACTTTATTTAACACCAAGGCTTCGCCTGTTTCGGGTGTGTTCTCTGCTTCTTGAGGTGTCTCCTCAGCATCCTCTGGCTGAGCAACATAGGTTCCTCTCCCACCTGCTGGCTCACCTTCAGGACAGTCATATGACTTGTGTCCCAATTTGTGACAATGATAACACTGGACAGTTCCCCTGCCTCGACGAAATCCTCACCCTCTCTGAGCTGGTCGTCCTTCCCTGGTGCTGTTGTCCTTTTCTGTTGTGCCAACAAATTTGGAACTGCTGCCCTCCTCATTTGGGCCTGCACCCCTACCTTTGCCATAAACCTTGCCTTTTCCCCTGCCAGAACCACCTCCTCTCTTGGTGTTCTGTTTTCTGTTTATTTTCTCCTCTGCCTTCAGTGCAAACTGATAGGCTTCATCCAATGTTTGAGGTGAAAGAATACCAATTTCGTCCAAAATCTCCCCTCTCAAGCCATTTACAAATCTGGCTGTTTTTTCTAAGGTATCTTCCACATACCCTGCTCACAAATTCAACTTATAAAATTCCTCTGTAAACTCCCTAACAGTCATTCCTCTTTGCTTCAAGTTCTGTACATGCCTGTACAACATGATCTGGTAATCTTTCGGTAGGAACTTCTCCTTCAGTTTTGCCTCCATTCTGGCCCACTTCTTGATAGGCTGTTTGTGTAGTCTCCTTCTTTCTGCCTGAACGCTGTGCCACCATAAGGACGCATGTCCTTTCAGCTTGGTGGCGGAAAACTTTACTTGTTTGTCCTCACTGGTTTCCTCAAACTCAAAAAATTTATTGACTTCACTCAGCCAATCTAATAACACATCTGCAGACAAACTCTCGTCATAAGTAGGTAACTCATGCCTTAGCTTATGACTGGACAACAAAACTGACTTCAACAATCTAAGTTCCGATGTCACTCCTTCGAACTCATCCTCTGGTTCAGCTATTTCTTCATCACTGTCATCTGCTGGGTTTCTTCTTCCCCCAGCCTCCACCACTGCCAATCTTTCACGCAAGACTCGAATCTCCTCTCGCAGTCCATCATCTACTACCCTACGGACTACTCGTCCTCTTCCTCTTCCTCTTCCTCATCCTCTTTTCCTTCACCCTTCACCTTCTACCTGTTCCATTTGTTCTAACTCAAGAAACTAGCTCTGATACCACTTATGATGGCCTCCCGCCGTTCTCGAAATATCTCCTGTTGATAGGACTTGGCGTCCTGCAAGCGTTTATTCTTGACTTTATTACACTGGTACTTGCTTCGGTATACGGGTTAGGGTTATGACTGGCTCCACCGATTGGTAACCTCCATCCGCCGGTTTACTCCTATATGACCCCGAGCCCTTTTGTCAACCTGTTCATTATCACTTTGCACTTTTCACTATTCGAATTCCGCTCTGCTCTGTGGGGGTTTCGTTCCTCAGTGGTTTTGCTGGTCAACACGGATTTTTTATGGTTGCTCCTGGTTCTCAAACGCCATGAAGGTAGGGTTCAGTAGCTTGCAAAGAAACCCTCGACTCTGTACAGTTACAGTTTTGTTTTTTTGTTCGTTGGATAGATGCTATTGTCTGTTCCCGTGTTATCTCTGTTGTTTAAACACTGAAATCGTTTCATTACAGGTCGTCCTCCAGGTTCACATGCTTCGGCCTCGCTACAAGGTAATTTCTGGTTCCTTTTAAACTGTTTGACCCTTTCTTTCTCCGGCTCTAACGTTTGTTGCCACTGTTCTTCAAGCTTTAACGGTTGCTCGTTCCCTCAACCCTGTCTTCTCGGCTCAGGGTAAATTCTTACCTCAATCTCCTTCAATTATTTTGTTGTTATTCATTTATTTAAGCCTGTAACTCCATATTAATTCGTTCCCTTTATCTGTAGGTGGCTCGGTACTGTTGGTAGATGTGGCTCGGTGTTCTTCACTGTCTCGGAAATCACTTGCATTTACCAGTCTTCACTCTACGGGTAGTGTCCTTCCACATTTGCATGTCTTTAGTGGTTCTGTAAACTTCTTTAGGGTCCTGGTTGTCGCCTGAGCGATGAAATTTTGTTAGGTTTCTTTCTTGGACGGAGTAACCCTCTCCTCCTGTACGCTGGTTCCCTATCTTTGGGTTTCCCGTCCTGTAATGTAAATAATTTGACTTTTGGTCTTTCGTCTTGTGGCTTGGGCCTCTGGTTGTATTAAACCCTCGCCTGATATGTCATTG
Source organism: Pinus taeda (assembly GCA_000404065.3). Classification (NCBI taxonomy): domain Eukaryota; kingdom Viridiplantae; phylum Streptophyta; class Pinopsida; order Pinales; family Pinaceae; genus Pinus; species Pinus taeda. The sequence continues at coordinate 108,259 of APFE031612392.1, forward strand.
TCCAGTCGTTTGGTGAGATGGGTTTTCGTTATTTCGAAACCCTCGTTCTGTGCTGTATGTTTTTATTAATGGAACACTCAGTCGCGTTATTTCTGCTCGATGTTTTATGGCTGTGCAAATTCTTTAATCTCTGTCTACTTGTATCATTACCTGTTCGAATTTCAATTTCGGGGTTTTGGGTTTCGTTCTTAAATTCTGGGTTTTGATAATGCTCTGGTTGTGGAATGCTCTGAACAGTATATAACTATTTATACAGTCTTAGGAAACGATACAATAACATGCTAGTTCTGTTACGGCACTTTACTCTGCTCTTAAGTAATCAGAGGGTTCTACGAAGTACCTGTGGTTTTCTGTTTGTATGCACAGTCTTTTGTTCTCTGTGTCTGGAGATGATTTAACTATCAGCGTCTGCTACTCTTATGAATTTGTCTGTGTGTTGTCCGGTGTGTGCAACCTTTTATGTTCTCCGTCGGAGAGTATTATGACTGTCACGTCTGCTCCACTTGTAGACTTTATATGTCTTATATTTCAATATAATTTGGTCGTATAGGAAACTATATTATGATGCAAGAAATCGATTATTACAGTGATGATTAAAAAGCGAATAAAAATAAGAATGACTATTTGGAAATGACTGTATCTTCTTGTTTTTCTCGTCTGAGAGGAATCTTTTACAATCATACTCTTGCTGCCTTTAAACTCCAGAAACATAACTGTTCTTTTCTCAGTAGAACTGCCCCAACAGATTGGGCAACTATTTATCTAACTGTCCATAACTAATAAAATGTTTTTAAAGAAGCTTAACTAACTAACATTTATTCTTCTGTTCCTAATTCCTAAAAAAAAACAGAATCAGTGCATGATTTTAATTAATCGAATGCTATCAACCTTCTAAAAAGAAAATAAACCAAGTAAATAAAATAAAACAACCGACAAGGTTTTTGACACCTGTCCAGCTATGCATAAGTGACTGTGTGTTCTGGTCTTTTCCTGAGACTGTCAACCTCATTCTGTCTCCTCAGAACTAGATGCTCCTGCATCAGGCTCCCGGGGTGGCAAAAAGTCATGGCTCCGTTCCATGAGGTCGTCGACAGAATAGCCTGCTTTCTGTATTTACGTCGCATTAAGCCACGAAGTGTCCTCTATTGGACGGTTCTTCCACTTTACTAAGTACCACAAATATTCCTTCCGGCGTGTGCGCTTAGCTACCTGTGTGTCTAGAATTCCCTCGATCTCAACGGGTGGTCCCATCGGCATCTGTCTCGTCCATGAATCTCCTTCACGTTTGGTGTCCCGCGGTGGCTCTGCTGTTGTACCATCTGCTGAACCTGTGACATAAGGAAACAGATCTGCCACGTTAAAAATAGGGGAAATACCAATCCCTGGTGGTAACTGTAACTCATAGGCGTTCGAAGAAAATTTGCGAATGATCTTGAATTTCAGCTTGCTGTACTCTCGTTTTGGAAACCGTTCCTTACGTAAGTACGCAAGGACTTCGTCCCCTACATTGAACTGAACTTCCCAACGTTTTGTATCAGCTCGCTGCTTGTACCTCTGACTGTTGTCCTGTAATTTCAGTTTAACCTGTTCATGCAATTTGCTCATAGCTTGGGCGAAATCTTCCCCATTAGCACTCTGTTTCTCAAGTTTCCCCAAGTCTCGTAACTCGTGTACTCCTCACGGATGCATGCCGTACAGAATCTGGAACGGACTGTATCCTGTGCTATGGTTAGGGGAATCGTTGTATGCGAATTCCGCCTACGCAAGTACACGGTCCCAAGTCCGGGAATTTTCACGTGTTAGACTTCTAAGTAAGTTCCCCAGACTTCGGTTCACTACCTCTGTCTGTCCATCCGTCTGCGGATGATAAGCGGAGCTGAACTGCAACTGAGTATTTAACTTTTTCCACAGAGTTCTCCAAGAATGACCAGTGAACTTTACATCTCTGTCAGAGATAATGGATCAGGGAAGTCCATGCAACCGCACAATCTCTGTAAAGAAAAGATGTGCTATGTAAGTAGCATCGTTGGTTTTCTTGCATGGTACAAAGTGTGCCATCTTCGAAAATCGGTCTACTACAACCATTACTGAATCAAAGCCTCGTTGTGTCTTCGGCAAATCCAGCACAAAATCCATACTAACCAAATCCCATGGTCGACTAGGAATGGGCAATGGCATATAAAGTCCGGTGTTCTAACTGTGACCTTTTGCCAATTGACAAATTTTACACCTAGTCACATACCTCTGCACATCCCGCTGCAACTTAGGCCAAAAATAAAAACGCTATACCTGAGCAATTGTTTTGTCAATTCCAAAGTGTCCTACCAGGCCTCCACTGTATTTTTCCTGTATGATGTTTTCCCGCATAGAACAGTTGAGAATGCATAACTGCCCCCCTTTAAACAGCAACCCTTCCTGTAGATTATAGTTTAGCCATTTGCTGTTATTTCGTAACAGCGGGTTTTGGCAAGCCTCGTAGGCCTCCATAAACTCGGTGTCGGTCGGATACAGCTCTTTTAGATGCTCAAAGCCTAAAATCTGCATCGTGCTCTCCTGTAAAAGCAATGTTCTCCTACTAAGTGCATCTGCTACCTTATTTGATTGCCCACTAATGTGTTTTAGTACAAATGTGAAACTTTGCAAGTACTCAACCCAAGCTGCATGCTTATTGTTCAATTTATGCTGCTGCATAATGTACTGTAACGCAGAATTATCAGAAAATAAAACAAATTCGTTACCCAATAGATAATGTCGCCAATGTTTCAAAGCCTGCACAATGGCGTAAAACTCCTTGTCATAGGTCAAGTACTTCTGTCTGCTCTCATTTAGCTTTTCGCTGAAATAAGAAACTGGTCTGTCCTCCTGGCTAAGGACTGCCCCAATGGTTGTACCACTGGCGTCGCAACAAACTTGAAAAAGTTTGTTGAAATCAGGCAGTCTTAACACTGGTCTTTCTGTAATCTTCTTCTTCAAGACCTGAAAACTGTGTTCTACTGCTTCAGTCCAGTGAAATGGCTGATTTATTTTCTTGATCGTATCCAACATTTGTGCGCAAATCTCGCTGAAATTTCTGATGAACTTCCTGTAAAAACTGGCAAGTCCATGGAAACTTCGAACTTCAAATAAACTTTTCGGAGAAGGCCAGCTAACTATAGCTGTCACCTTTTCTGGGTCCATTTTTAGTTCATTTTCTGCGATGACAAAACCCAGATACACTAGTTCTCGTTCAAAAAAGGTACACTTCTTCAGATTAATTAACAACTTATTCTGTTGTAACTTCCTCAACACACTCTGCAAATGTCTGAAATGTTCCTCCTTAGTCTTACTAAAAATCAGAATATCATCCAAGTAAACTATTACAAACTTACCATTAAATTCCCCCAGCACTTCATTCATCAGACGCATGAACGTGCTGGGAGCGTTACTCAAACCAAATGGCATCACCAGCCACTCATATAAGCCTTCGTTCGTCTTGAAAGCGGTCTTCCATTCATCTCCTTCCCGAATCTGGATCTGGTGATATCCACTCTTCAAGTCATCTCGAAAAATAAGCGCTCCGGCACTCAAACATCCATCATATCGTCCACCTAGGTAAGGGAAACCTGTACCTTACAACAATGTTGTTAATAGCCCTGGAATCCGTACACATTCTCCACTCTCCTCCTTTCTTTGGAGCCAAAACAGTAGGTATGCACATGGCCATGCTCTCATCATAAACCTTTGTCCAACAACTCCTGACCTCTGTTTTCTAATTCTTCATGGTCCTTGGGACTCATGCGGTAAGCTGCTTTATTTGGTAGGCTTGCCCCTGGTATAAGTCAATGCAGTGACTAATACCTCTCCTGGGTGGCAACTCATCTGGAAGATCATCTACCACAATGTCTCCAAAATCCTGCAGCAACTTCTGAACTTCTTCTGGCAAATCTGAAACCTGTGTATGAAGTACTACTGCCTTTGGTCTCCTTATGATAGCAAAATTTATCTCGTTGTCCTCAATCTGTTTTATGAATTCTTTCCCACCTAACAGCAGTGCTTTCACTCCACTAGCTTCTGCTGTGTTTTCCTCCTTGAGGGGTACAAGCGTATGCTTGATCCCATCTTTCACAAACTTATAGCAGTTGGTTTTTCCATAATGAACTGCACTTCTGTCAAACTGCCAAGGTCGTCCTAATAGTAAATGACAGACATCCATTGGCATGACATCGCAAAGGATCTTGTCCTTATACTTACCGATCTGAAACTCCACCTCACACTGTTCATCAACTAACAGTTGATGTCCCTTCTGCAGCCACGACACTTTGTAGGGAGTGGGATGTTTTAACTTCTTTAATCCCAGCTTCTCTACCATCTCCACAGCTACCAAATTATCGGTACTCCCACTGTCAATGATCAACTTACAACACTTACCTCGTGACTTGCAAACAGTGCGAAACAAAGCCTTTCGCTGATCTGGTTCAGCAATTTCTTTTGCTGGTTTTAACAGCACTTTATTTAACACCAAGGCTTCGCCTGTTTCGGGTGTGTTCTCTGCTTCTTGAGGTGTCTCCTCAGCATCCTCTGGCTGAGCAACATAGGTTCCTCTCCCACCTGCTGGCTCACCTTCAGGACAGTCATATGACTTGTGTCCCAATTTGTGACAACGATAACACTGGACAGTTCCCCTGCCTCGACCAAATCCTCGCCCTCTCTGAGCTGGTCGTCCTTCCCTGGTGCTGTTGTCCTTTTCTGTTGTGCCAACAGATTTGGAACTGCTGCCCTCCTCATTTGGGCCTGCACCCCTACCTCTGCCATAAACCTTGCCTTTTCCTCTGCCAGAACCACCTCCTCTCTTGGTGTTCTGTTTTCTGTTTATTTTCTCCTCTGCCTTCAGTGCAAACTGATAGGCTTCATCCAATGTTTGAGGTGAAAGAATACCAATTTCGTCCAAAATCTCCCCTCTCAAGCCATTTACATATCTGGCTGTTTTTTCTGAGGTATCTTCCACATACCCTGCTCGCAAATTCAACTTATAAAATTCCTCTGTAAACTCCCTAACAGTCATTCCTCTTTACTTCAGGTTCTGTACATGCCTGTACAACATGATCTGGTAATCTTTTGGTAGGAACTTCTCCTTCAGTTTTGCCTCCATTTTGGCCCACTTCTTGATAGGCTGTTTGTGTAGTCTTCTTCTTTCTGCCTGAACGTTGTCCCACCATAAGGACGCATGTCCTTTCAGCTTGGTGGCGGCAAACTTTACTTGTTTGTCCTCACTGGTTTCCTCAAACTCAAAAAATTTATTGACTTCACTCAGCCAATCTAATAACACATCTGCAGACAAACTCCCATCATAAGTAGGTAACTCATGCCTTGGCTTATAACTGGACAGCAAAACTGACTTCAACAATCTAAGTTCTGGTGTCACTCCTTCGAACTCATCCTCTGGTTCAGCTATTTCTTCATCACTGTCATCTGCTGGGTTTCTTCTTCCCCCAGCCTCCACCACTGCCAATCTTTCACGCAAGACTTGAATCTCCTCTCGCAGTCCATCATCTACTACCCTACGGACTACTCGTCCTCTTCCTCTTCCTCTTCCTCTTTCCTCGTCCTCTTCCTTCACCTTCACCTTCTACCTGTTCCATTTGTTCTGACTCAAGAAACTAGCTCTGATACCACTTATGATGGCCTCCCGCCGTTCTCGAAATATCTCCTGTTGATAGGACTTGGCGTCCTGCAAGCGTTTATTGTTGACTTTATTACACTGGTACTTGCTTCGGTATACGGGTTAGGGTTATGACTGGCTCCACCGATTGGTAACCTCCATCCGCCAGTTTACTCCTATATGACCCCGAGCCCTTTTGTCAACCTGTTCATTATCACTTTGCACTTTTCACTATTCGAATTCCGCTCTGCTCTGTGGGGGTTTCGTTCCTCAGTGGTTTTGCTGGTCAACACGGATTTTTTATGGTTGCTCCTGGTTCTCAAACGCCATGAAGGTAGGGTTCAGTAGCTTGCAAAGAAACCCTCGACTCTGTACAGTTACAGTTTTGTTTTTCTGTTCGTTGGATAGATGCTATTGTCTGTTCCCGTGTTATCTCTGTTGTTTAAACACTGAAATCGTTTCATTATAGGTCGTCCTCCAGGTTCACATGCTTCGGCCTCGCTACAAGGTAATTTCTGGTTCCTTTTAAACTGTTTGACCCTTTCTTTCTCCGGCTCTAACGTTTGTTGCCATTGTTCTTCAGGCTTTAACGGTTGCTCGTTCCCTCAACCCTGTCTTCTCGGCTCAGGGTAAATTCTTACCTCAATCTCGTTCAATTATTTGTTGTTATTCATTTATTTAAGCCTGTAACTCCATATTAATTTGTTCCCTTTATCTGTAGGTGGCTCGGTACTGTTGGTAGATGTGGCTCAGTGTTCTTCACTGTCTCGGCAATCACTTGCATTTACCAGTTTTCACTCTACGGGTAGTGTCCTTCCACATTTGCATGTCTTTAATGGTTCTGTAAACTTCTTTGGGGTCCTGGTTGTCGCCTGAGCGATGAAATTTTGTTAGGTTTCTTTCTTAGACGGAGTAACTCTCTCCTCCTGTATGCTGGTTCCCTATCTTTGGGTTTCCCGTCCTGTAATGTAAATAATTTGACTGTTGGTCTTTCGTCTTGTGGCTTGGGCCTCTGGTTGTATTAAACCCTCGCCTGATATGTCGTTTTCCAGTCGTTTGGTGAGATGGGTTTTCGTTATTTCGAAACCCTCGTTCTGTGCTGTATGATTTGATTAATGGAACGCTCAGTCGCGTTATTTCTGCTCGGTGTTTTATGGCTGTGCAAATTCTTTAATCTCTGTCTACTTGTATCATTACCTGTTCGAATTTCAATTTCGGGGTTTTGGGTTTCTTTCTTAAATTCTGGGTTTTGATAATGCGCTGGTTGTGGAATGCTCTGAACAGTATATAACTATTTATACAGTCTTAGGAATTGATACAATAACATGCTAGTTCTGTTACGACACTTTACTCTGCTCTTAAGTAATCAGAGGGTTCTACGAAGTACCTGTGGTTTTCTGTTTGTATGCACAATCTTTTGTTCTCTGTGTTTGGAGATGATTTAACTGTCAGGGTCTGCTACTCTTATGAATTTGTCTGTGTGTTGGCCGGTGTGCGCAACCTTTTATGTTCTCCGTCGGAAAGTATTATGACTGTCACGTTTGCTCCACTTGTAGACTTTATCTGTCTTATATTTCAATATAATTTGGTTGTACAGGAAACTATATTATGATGCAAGAAATCGAGTATTACAGTGATGATTAAAAAGCGAATAAAAATAAGAATGACTATTTGGAAATGACTGTATCTTCTTGTTTTTCTCGTCTGAGAGGAATCTTTTACAATCATACTCTTGCTGCTTTTAAACTCCAGAAACATAACTGTTCTTTTCTCAGTAGAACTGCCCCAACAGATTGGGCAACTGTTTATCTAACTGTCCATAACTAATAAAGTGTTTTTAAAGAAGCTTAACTAACTAACATTTATTCTTCTGTTCCTAATTCCTAAAAAAAAACAGAATCAGTGCATGATTTTAATTAACCGAATCCTATCAACCTTCTAAAAAGAAAATAAACCAAGTAAATAAAATAAAACAACCGACAAGGTTTTTGACACCTGTCCAGCTATGCATAAGTGACTGTGTGTTCTGGTCTTTTCCTGAGACTATCAACCTTATTCTGTCTCCTCAGAGCTGGATGCTCCTGCATCATGTAACAAAGATTGTGAAAGTGAGATCTAATGTGGTTGTACGCGGGGCTAAGAGGAAGTGGTTTTCATCCTCGATGTTCCTATTCTCACATATATGGCAGATCCTTTCCATCCATGGCGTTTTAGGAACTGCCGAACGACCTGTTTCACTATGGAGCTCATGAGAATTTGTTCTAATCTTTGCTATATTAATTTTCTTCTTTGAGCTAGTTAAAATAGAGAGATACTTTTGATATTATATTTTAAAAATTATTTTTAATATTTTGATTATATTTATATTATATTGTTTTAAATATAATGCTTATATTACATATTAAGTTAGTTATTATTATTTCTGTTGTAGGGTAGGTATAATGACATTGGGTAAATCATTGATTACCCAATTAGTAATTATTTGACCAAAAATTAAAATTTTTTGTCCAAAGTTAACTTTATAAAAATATTTTTTTATTTTATTTTAGTTTTATGGTCATCTATTAGTCAACCTATTATTTTGCAATGATTTCACGTATGATGTACACTTTGCGTAGCCAATATTGTATGTTTGCATATGTATTGACGCTTCCATATGTATTTACCCGTTTAAAGCAGAAGTCGATACTTGCATGGAATTAATTACTAGATTGCATCCTTATATTTTGCATCATCTAAAAAAATGATAAGACATGCCCTGAATTTGATGCCATTATAGAGTCATTGTTCCATTGCACGTGGCATAGTCCCTATGTGTTCTCCTAATGCCCCACAGAGCCTCCTTACAACTTTAATAGTTTGCATTTTATTATGGAATACAAGTCGTTGGTATAAATATTTTTATTATGGAATACAAGTTGCTAGTATAAATATTTTGGATCAAAAGTTGCTAGTATAAACATTTTGGATCAACGAAAAGCCAATAAATTCACCTTAACGATATTTCATGTCATTCGTGATTTGTGCAACCTGTCTTTTTTTCATTTTCCTTGGTGTATAATTCTAAAATTCACATTAATGATATTTCATGTCACTCGTGTGCCACTTGTCTCTTTATCATTTTCCTTGGTGTATCATTCCATACAATATAATTTTACAGGCTTTCCTTACTAAAATTAATTACCCACATTGGGAGGAATAGAAATTACTAATATTACCCACGTTGAGAGGAATAGACATCCTTTGTCAAGGCATAATGGCCATGAAAAACAAATATAGACATCCTTCGTCAAGGCATAATGGCCATGAAAATAAAATATACTTTACACTGGTTTTTAAAATCGATTTGATCTCACCATGACAGTGGATATCAATTAAATTAAAATATTAATAAATTATTTTTATATATTCTATTTTCATTTTTGAAAATACATTTTTCATTATTTTGTATATAGTGATTAACTGAGTTGTCTTTAGTGCCACTTTTTAAAAGACAAGAATTCATTGAAATTACAAGATTGATGGTAAACCATGCACAATAGAAGTGCCCTAGGGGTTTTTCATGGTGCTAAATCCATATATACAATGAAAAAACTAATTTAAATAACACAAATGAAGATTTCACCTCAAATTTTTGCATCAGATTCCAACACTGGAAACTCCAAAAAGTGGCATTATAGACAACTCCTTAATTAGCTTAACCAGTTTTATTTATTAATTTTATTATATTTATTCACAACAATGGTAATAAAGTTAAAATGTAACATGCTTTAACCTTAGTTGCATATATCATTATTTTAGAATTTGCAATGTAGTGAAATAGTTTGCCTATTTAGTTAATATTTTTTTAAGTAATTATGTAGAAAAAGATAAAATCTAGTGGTAGGTGTAGTTTGTTTGTATATTTGATGAATAATTTGAATTAATTTATTTTGGACTTTTAGTGAAACGTTTTATCAATTAGAAGTCATAATTTTATGGAAACAATATTATTAAAGAGAAATAATTTGTTGGTGATTTAAACAAAAAAAAATCATTTTAAATTCCAAATCACTGTGTATTCAGAATTGTAGAATTGTAGAATTTTAAGTTCCAACAGTGTAATATGCAAAAATACATCAGATTTGTAGAAATAGGAATTTTAAGTTCCAATACTGTAACATGCAAGAATACATAACAGAATGACATACAAAAATAATTTACTGATTTCAAAGTTTAATAATCCAACTAAAGTACATAAAGTTGTATGCATTAAAAAAAACATTTAATTTACTAATTCAGGGAAGGCTTGCTATGCCACCTTGTTTATAATCAGGGAAATTACCAAATAGATAGATGTCAAGCAACTAAGCTGCACATCAAGCATAGCAGGTGAGGAATTGGATTTATTTTCTTCTCGATCCTCTCCTTTTCATATGTAAATTGTGCTCATTTTGCATTTCCGGATGGAAAAAAATTTCCCTGAATTTTGTATTCGTTTCCATGGAGTTTCTATTGTTTTGTCCCCAAAATCTCATTTCAAGATAGCGTTCCTTGGTTCGCAAACGTGCAGTGCACTCAGTTTGAAGAATTATGATCAGTTACAAGCAAAATGGCGGCTTCCTTGGAGGTTGGAAACGATAGGCAGAGTCCTCCAGCTTCATTTACTTTCGATTTTTCGCTGATGGAGCCTGAAACGACTACAAACACAGGCAGAGCCCTAGAATTTCATTCTCTGCAAACCGATTGGATTTTACCGGACAAACTAACTATTAAGGTGACAAAGGTATAATTAGATTTATTGGATTTTACCCGACAAACTAACTAGTAGGGTGACAAAGGTATCAATAGATTTATCACCTTGTAAAATTTCTTAAATATTTAAATTTTATAAATTAAACAATTTCAAGTTATGATTTTTTAAAAAATTATATTATATTTTAAACAAATTTAATGAGGAAAAATATTTGAACAAAAACAATATCTATTGATGCATTTGTGATCTGAGCAATACATACAAACAAATCAATTTATAACTAGGTTGGATGTGATTCATGAACCTTGCGTGAGTGGAAGGTTATAAACAAGGAGTAAAATTAAAAAATAAAAAGAATTTGAAATTGTAACAGGTGATTGTAATTAGTTTTTGGCCTAAAAATAAATTATATAAATATAAATATAAATTAAATTAAATGTTAATGTTTATAAATAAGGATAGAAATTAAATATTATTTAATAATATATATTATATTTTAAAAATAAAAATTAGTTAATTTATTATTATTATTATTATTAATTTTGCTCAAGTTTATTGATAATTATTAATTTAGCATTGAATAATCTAATTTACTATTTGTGAGATTTTTTGAAATGTTTATCGGGTTTAGTTTCTATCTAAATTTGTGTAGAATTTGGTAGGGGTTCATTGAAATCACAAGTTTGATAGGTGAATTCTTCACAATAGAAGTGTCCCAATTTGAGGGTGTTGAATCTATATATACATTAAAAAAAACCAGTTTAAAAAACACAAATCAATATTCCATCACATTTTTTAGCTGAATTCCGGCTAGGGCTAAAGCTCAAAAAAACTGACAACTGCTGCAATTTATAATATTTCACTTTGAAAAACAAATATATATTTTCAATATTACTGGAAAAACATTTGATTGGACAATAACTTAAAGGGTTTATTGCACCCTTTGTAGAGTACAATGTCATGTGGATAATTGTTTTGTATTTTTCTTGCATAATTTATGAATGCATTTGCAATATTTATGCCAAGAGTTTTAGATGTTTGTGTAAATATTTTCATTGTTAACCTCCATAAGAAAACCACCCAAAATTAAAATCCTTGAAAATAGTTGGTTCTTACTTAAATAACATATTTAATATCGACTACCACCCACCATAATTTAAGCAAGTATTTGCATTAAGAATGGAAATGAGCAAGATGTAAATAAGTATAGTTACAAGGAAGTACTCTCCACCATTATTTATGTGTTTTTCAACACTTGTACAAGTAAAAATGAAATGTGCACACCTATTAGTGGTTACTAGTCACCCAAATTTATGCAAGTCCTTGCTCCTTAGTAATCAATTAATTTTTTCACTTTATATATCAATTTGCAATTTTTCTAAAAGCATGATCTCCACTTGAGTGGCAAGGACTAAGTTGCGTATAACACTTGTTTATAAAAATAATAAATCTCAACCATTTTATTTATGCCTACTACTATCAATATTCTAAAACATTATGTGAAGATTAAATCTCTACCATCTACCTAATAATTATTGATAATTAGAATGAAATTTTAGAAACTCTATTACAAAATAGATAAGCCTATAGGCTTAGCAAGATTTTTAACCATGAAGATTCACCCTTACTTTATTATGGAGATTCTTCATTTGTAAATAAGATTTTGTTACAATATCATGTGCCACAACCGCCATTTATCAATACCACATGTTCAAAAAATAAAAAATCATTTCACATGATACTTCTTTATATACCATTTTTTTTAATTAATCAATTTAATTAAAAAATAAAAATATCATAATTATTTTTAAGATAAATTTCCATTAAAAAAAAAATTAAAATATTTCAAAAAAAATTAAATTCACACCATCTATTTAATAACTATTAATAAATTAATTAAAATTATAAAATCACTATTTTAAAAATAAATATACTATAATTAACCCATTCAAAATATATTAAGAAAATATGTACTTGTTAAACTACTCTCCCCTAATTTGCAATTTACAAAGTTCACTGCGTTATAATATTTGAAAGTTTGCAAACAATTACAATGCATTTAAATTATTATTAAATTAAATTGCATTGTTTTGTCTATACTTCATCAATAAAAAAATAATAAAAAAGCATAAACTAATAGAATGAGGAACAAATCTGAAAGCAACCATGGATTATATAAGTATAAGTTAGAGTTAATGGAATGTTATATATATATGAATGAGAGAAAAGTACAAATATTTACATAGAAAAGGGTGTTAGAGTGTCAATAGTTTGAATTCCAAGAACCGTGCATAAAAGGGATTCCCTCTACAATAAAGAAAAGAAATCACCGCGCATCCTACCAAGTGTGAAGATTTTGTATTGGCAAAGACATTAGCATGGAAAATGTTAGAAAATAGCTGGCTTAAACGACAATAAAATGCCTACAAGAGGTAAAGGGCTTGAGTACAAAATTTAAAAATAAACCATTATAAGTGTTAGGCAAAGCTTACTGAAGAAAGTAACATTGAATCCATCAAAAATGAGTTCATAAACAATTTGGGACATTATAAGTGATGAGAAGAGTAACAAATCTAAGTCGAGTAAACCAAAGTCATTGTAGGTTGTAGTTGGTAGTGAGATTGAAGGAAACAAAAGGTCAAAGTCATTAGAAGAACACAAAAGTGAACGAGTATTGAGAATACTTTCTAGATATTGTATTTATCTTGTTAAAAGAATTAGGTTTTTTTTTTAAGTTTTTTTATTTTTTTTTAAGCTTCATATATATTTATATCATGGATTTTTTTTAAGTTTTTTTATTTTTTTAAGTTTTATAGATATATTTATATTACTGAAAAACTGATATTACAGTAATAGTTTTTATTTCCTAAACACTTTTTGGGATCTCGTATTCCAGTAGTGGGAACAAAGTTCACTATTTGTATTAATAACAATCTTGGACCTTTTCAATAGTCACATGTAATCCTTGGGTTAACTTCCCATATTTTTCCAAAAACATACAAAACTTACTAAAGTTCAAGCTAGATAAACGAGACATTTCCCATAAGTAATTACATGCATAAGTGTGTTCAGGGCAACCAAACAAAACCAATATTTGCATATAGCATACTAAGACATCTTCAAAGTAAGACAAGCATAGGAAAGCTTGTGTAGCCTATTAAAAAATGGAGAGTTGAGTGCCATGAGAAACTATTAATCTAATATGATGACTAGGGAGAGGGAGTTGGAGTTTCCTTGGGGTGGATCCTCTACTGGAGCATTGATAACAATTAGTGTTTGAGGCTGCGAATCTGGTCTGGAGTCGAAATAAAACACCACGTAGCACTCCATCCATGTTAATCTAGCCACAATATCATCCATATTGTATCCAATGTCCTAGAGAATTCGTTTAATCTCCTCTTTTCCTGCAAATAACTGATAATTGTTTACTTTCTTGTCTTGGATGACCATGTGAAGCAAGGTTTCTAGTTGACGGTGCACAACCATGGAGTGAGGAAAATGAAGCCTCATTTTTTTTAAATTCACTGGGATCTGGAGTTCACCTGAAGGTGTTGTCATTGATTTTAGAGTTAGAAAAATATGTTCGATCCCCAAATTCCTTAGCTTTGTATTGAAGAATATCATTCCTCACATTAGGGAGGGGGGGGCGGGTAAAATCGAAATGATAAGCCATGGAGTGCCAACCAAAAAGACGTTGATGACGAGAGGGGGATGCGCCTAAGGCACCACCTTGACAACTAGGTAGAAGTTGTCTGGGAGCCATGAAATAGTAGGGACAATGTGTATAAACGGGTGAAGGCAAATTGACGAGGAGACTACAATGATGGAAAAGAAATATTACGAAAGTGTGGAAACTGAACAAAATGAGGGCATCATCTACCATATAACGGAAGACCGACCCAAAATTACTTATGTGGTAAGCCTCCCTTTGAATCTCAATGTGTAGAAGAGAATGACAAATTGGAACAAGGAGAATCATATTAGCTAAGACCCAAACCATGATACTATAAAAACCATATCGAAAATGGGTCAAAATACCAGACACCACATACCCACAAAGTCAACAATTTGAGAGGAAAAAGTGGGTAACACATTAACCAGCTCAATGGAGGGACCCGTCACTATGTTATAAAAAAAAAAAATAAGCAACATGGGCACATGAAATGACCTAATAGACTTACAAGGGGAAACAATACACAATAGCCAATGAATTGAAAACAATAAATGAATAGTAAAGGTTGGAAATACATAGACATACCTTCGCATAAATCATTGAGATCCAATGTTGGTTACCAGGGGCTTAAGGAGAGATAGAAATCTTATGTGGTCCTTCTAAAAATATTTAAAACCCGCCACCTTGGGGAAAGGTCCATATGTTTATAAAGGAAAACCAATGAGAGAGGATCAAATAAGAAAGAGAGAAGGCCTCAGTGAGTGTAAACTAAATAAGGACAAGTGTGTGTCATCGTACACATGTTAACATCCACATTAAAAACATAATTCATGTGCAATCTTCTCTAGGATGAATCCATGATCAGCTCTGATGGCTGAAAACCTAAAACAAGGGGAATGTTGGTCTGAGACCCCTCTCCCACTAGATTCCCACATTTAAATTAATTTGACGAAGGTAGGTGCATTTTTTCTTGAAGGAAGTGTGGATGCCACATGAGGATGAGGTCAAGATAGGTGGAGACCTTGGATCTCCCCCCCATGCCCACCTTCCTTTTCACAGTTGTCATTTCACACATTCTAATAATGGTAACTAGCCTTTGAAACATTAATGTCACCCCCATCAGGGATGCTTCCCTCTACTGTGACTTATCATGTTGCAGACACAATTGTATTTGATGAATGTCCTCAATGTGGGTAACAATCATCCATTATTCATCAAGGGCCAAGCACTGAGAGTGACTGCTCTAATTAGCTATTATGTTTGCCACCCTATTACCTTCCCGCCATGTGTAGTGTGGAAGAATATACTAAAAGGAAGAAAGCATGTTTTTAACACTCATAATCACCTCATGTAGTTTCCAATTATGACTTAAATTGTCCTTCGATTGGCCATGTAACAATTTTTGTAGAGATTGTATGGCAAGTTGAGAGTCACAATGTACCTATAGCAGCATATACCCTTCTTGAATAGCAATTTACAAGCTGTTCTATAGGCCTAGCAATTTTTCCATATTATTTGTTGTAATGCCCTAGGAGAATCCATATTCATGCAGTGGCAAAGAATTTTCATCTCAAAATATGCCTCCATAGTCGGTTGGCCCCAGGTTCCCCTTTAATGCTCCGTCAAAGCTTAATATCCTGAAACCTTTTAGAGGAGGCGTGAAAATATTGGTACCATGATTCTTTATTCTGAGCGGCAGAGAGGAAGAAGAGATGAACATGGAGGGATATATATCCAAGTTTTTGAAAATGTAATCCTCCATCTCAACAAATGACTAATCATCCTCTGTAAAATAGGATCCACCAATTATTTCTCAGATATTTCAGATAATGATCTCTTGTAAATTTGTAACATCCCTATTTTGTATCAAACACTCTAAAATTTCATTATTTCCACAAATTCCATAATAAAATTACAAAGGGCAATCCTAGGCTTGTAAGACGATATAATTCTTGAAATTATTTTCAAAGAATTGATTTAATAGATTTGTAACCATTTTGGACTCTGGTAGGGGGCATCAAAATATCTGTGGGATAATGTCCCAAGCACAACGCACAAAGGTGGAAGTCATAAAAATGTGTTTTGTTGTCTCTTCTCCTTTAAAGCATAAAGGGCAAGCTAATGAGCCCTCATATCCTTTTCTTCATAATCATTCTCATATAAGAGTGCATCCTAGTGCAAGCAACCAAAGAAAAGTTGCAAGTTTTGGCCAACATTTGTTGTCCCACAGTTTCTTCCAAAAAACTGCATTGTTACAGGTATGAAGACTTGTAAGTATATTGTATGCTTATTTCAACAAAAATGCACTTGATGATTGAATCCTTCCCCATAATAAAATATACAGATGTTGCGAGACTCTAATCTACCTATTATCTAGTAATTCTTTAAATTTCTTCCAGGGGTAGCTGTCGTCATTGAGTGGCCAATCATCTCTATCCTATAATCATTGCATGACCAAGCATCTCTATCCTTCCACACCCTCCATTCTTGATTCTTCGTGATATATTTCCAAAAATCTACCAACCTATGAGCATCAAGGCTTTTGGAAAGTGTTTGTACGGGTTGAAACTTTTGAGACTCTTCCAAGTGTGAAAATTGTTGCCAAGAGTCTTCCCAGAATGTTGCAATTGTATCATCTTTGATATCCCAAAAAGCATGGTGGTTAATAAGATCTTTACCTTTTATAGCCTAGATCTAGATAGTGGACCCTTTGATAGTTCCATCAAAATGTATTCTCTCATCTTGGGTAAGAAGAGGCAAGTATTTCCTTTTCCAAATTTCCTTCCAAAATTGTGAGCATCCATGAACAAAAAGCCACCATAATTTCATACCATAATCCTAAATGATTATTTGTGGATCCCAAAGTCCCAAACATCTCATGAGCTTAGGTTTAGTCAATTGGTCCCATCCAACCGAAGCCCACTTTCACTCTTTGACAACACCCCTCCATAAGAATTCACTTCATAATGAGCAAAAGCATTGAGTAACTACTAAGGGAATAGGCACGACCCATGCATGAATGCTAGTTTATAATTTGGGATTGCTTGTAAGGTTTCTTTTAGTAGTGTAAGGTGACTTGGGAAATTTATTGCTTTGAAAGTCTAATTACTTATCCTATTACGGGTCTTTTCTATGAGGTCTTCCCAAGATTCCACTTGGTTAGAGTGTATGACCAGAGGCACCTCGGAGTATTTGGAAGGAAGATGACCTTTCTTAAAACCTACTACTTGGGTTGATTGATCCTAAACAATCTCTATGTAATTGAAAAATAAGATATTTGTCTTATCTATGTTTACTAATGTGCCAGATGCATCCATGAAAAGTTGGAGAATCTTGGTGATACCATGCCCCTCTTTCATTGTGGGTAGCCTGTGGAGAACCACGTCATTAACATATTGTTGGTGCAAGATAGGAATTTCTTTTCCATAGAAATGTAAACCATTATGTGCCCCAGTGAACTAATTTCTGAATAATTCTCCTAAACCCCTCCATCGCTATAATGAATAAGAAGGGAGATAATGGGTCTCCTTGCCTCCAACCTCTAGAGGAAGTAAAGGTATATGAGGGAGAACCATTGATAGTAATAGATAATAACACAGTAGATATGAGGGAAGATACCCACAATATCCATTATTCAGAGAAATCATAGGCTCTGAGTCCCTGAAACAAATAATTCCAACTGATGTAATCATGTTATTTAGATAAATCAAGTTTAATAATCATACTTGGCCACTTTGTCAACCCGAGGGAGTGAATGATTACTTGTGTTGCATCGATACCATTAGTAATTTGACGACCCTTTACAAAACTAGTTTGAGTGGGCAATATGAGAGATGGAAGGATTGGCTTCAATCAATTGACTATCAATGATGAGATGATTTTGTATATGACATTGCAAAGCACAATTGATCTGAAATCATTAGGACTCTTTTACTGACCAACGTTGGGAATGAGGGTGAAAAAGGTATCATTGAGAGCAGGGTGTAAAGATGTTGTTTATCACGATTCTTCTATTAGTTTTTGGATTTCCTTTCCCAAAACGATCCGACAGGTTTGAAATAAATATGAAGTGTAGCCATTGGGGCCAGGTGCATTATTTTTAGGCATATTCATGACTACTATCTCCACCTTTTGGAAGGAAATTGGCCTCATCAGGGCAATGTTCTGGTCATTACTGGCTAGCCTTGGAATGTGTTGAAGTACAACGTTGATATCATGTTGTCTACCATATGAATGCTTAGTGAGAATTTATTTATAATAGGTAATCAATACATGTTTGATATCCTAGTGTTGTATCTTCCTTTCCCCATCTTCTGATATAATAGAGAATATTATATTAATGTGATGGCACTAAATCATGGAGTTGTGAAAAAATTTGAGTTGTGATCCCCTTCTTGAAGCCATTGAATCCTTCATTTTTGCTTCCATATTTCTTCCTCTTATTTATGTCTTTGTTCCAAATTATGAGGGTGGTTCCCTCTTTTGTTACAAATTCTAGAGATCGTCCTCAAGAATAATTCATTGTTGTATCCTTGCAATTTTATTTTCCAAAAGTATCTTACCCTCAAAGATATTTCCGCAGACATGCTTGTTCCATTGTTTTATTCTAAGCTTTAAAGCCTTCAACTTAAGCTAGAAATCTTTCATTTTAGTCTTACCTTTGATGTCTAGCTCCTCCCACCATTTTCTTAGTAATTCTACAAACTAGGGATTCTATAACCAAAAGCATTCAAAACAGAAGGGACCATTGGAGGGACCTTCCTTCAAGTCAAGTTCCAGTAGGATCAGACAATAATCTGATCCCATACAAGGAAGGATGAAGGCCTTAAAGAAACTATCCTTGTGTATGATGTCTTCAGATAGGAGAAATGTTTCCAACGAACTAGCTATTTGATGAAAACATCCTTGTCAATTATTTGATGTGAATAAAGCATTATGGGTACGCCTACTAGCTTCAACTATTACATATAGCCATCAAAGGCAATCAATGTTTGGTCAAGTCTTCTTACTCCTCCTTTTTTCTCCTGTAATGATCTGATGAGTTTGAATCCTCCCCCAACAATTCATAGGGATTCCCCCATTATTTTTTTGGTATCGAAAAGTTGTTGCAAAAAAATTATTTTATCCTTCGTGGAGGAGGGACTATATACTTATATTAAAAATACAAACTCCTTGGTTCCTATATAGCCAAAACGCCTCAAAGGAACTGTAAAAGTGGCCATCCAATCTCAAAATTCTACCTGATCTGAATGGAAAGTAGCATCCACCCATGGTATTCATCCACCCATGTAATTTACCCATGGTATTGCAAGTGGCATCCACCCATGGTATTTATCCAACCATGGAATCTATCCATGGTATTCAGTCACCCATGGTATTTATCCATGGTATTGTAAGTGGCATCCACCCATGGAATTTACCCATGGTATTCATTCACCCATGATATTTTCCCACCCATGGACTTTACTTGTGGTATTGTAACTAAAAAAGGTTATAAGTAGCAAGTCAAATTTTGTAGAATGGAATATTGTCCACAACAATGTAGCTTTTACAATTTTTCTCTATTTTAATAAAAACGTTTCTTGGTGTTTTTGTTTACTGTATGTTCTCATATATTTCTGGCATTTTTATTTTTTTGTTAGCTCAAATGGGTTACGGCTCCATTTTTTGTTAATTGATCTAGATCAATGGTATCATAGAAGGTTATGGCTCATTTTTTTTGTTAATTGATCTTGATCAGTGGTATCAAAGAAGGTTACAACTCCATAGGAATGAGAGTTTGAAGCACAATGATGGATGAAAAGCATAGCAAAAATCTTCAGTAAAATTCATGCAAGTTCCATGACCTCCACAAATAATTTTAGAAGGTGAATTGTATCTCAATTAAAATAATTTTTTGTTAGCTCAAATGGGTTGTTTACGAAATTTGATTTTGTTTCCCAGTTTGAGAGATATGAGCAATTGAAGTTACATATGTCTAGATTGTTGCGTGACCACGCATACCATGAGGTTCAAGAATCATTTTCTTACTCCAAAGGTCATAAAATTTCAAGTATATTGTATCAATAGAAATATATCTTCAATATCTCAAATGGGTCTTTGATAGAATTTGATTTCATCGTCCATAACAGAAGTTATCAAAAATGTTGCAACAACAGGTCTATTGCTAGAAAAAAATAATGTGAAATAGTTCTCTACAATGTCTCATTAGATAGGAGAATCTACCAGACATGCCACCATACATTTACCAAGAAGAATGACAAGCATCACAGTTATGGGTCAACTGCACAAAACCCTTGTCATCGAAGTCCATTGGCTACAACACACACTATTAGTATAACAGTTGGTCACAAGCAATACAGGGTATATCTATCCTTGGATCTTTTTTCATCATGGTTATGGGTTAACCACACAAAACCCTTCCTTTAGTGGCTCTTCACATTCAACAAAGGCTTCTCAACAAGAAACTTCATGCAATGAGAACCATTTCTTCTTAAGGAGGGAGGAATGATCTGAATGGAAAGTGGCATCCACCCATGGTATTTATCAACTCATGCAATTTACCCATGGTATTGTAAGTTGCATCCAAACATGGTATTGATCCACCCATGGAATTGTAAGTGGCATGATGCAGGAGCATCTAGCTAAGGGCACCTGACCAGGTCTTGGTCTCAGCTAAGGAGGAGAGGTTCATCAGTATTTAAATTTCATTTATGTTGTTAATTAAAAATAGTGTTAGGAACTTGTCTTATGTCATTGTGAGTTAATAGGTATTTAGGGTCAGCACAGTTAGGTGGAGGTGGTTATAGCCACAGAGTTGTCTGGTCTTTCTTTTGTTTATTTTACAGTTATTTACTTTAAAAACAAAAAACAAAACAACAGAAAGAAATATATTATCTCTGTATTCTACAAAATGAGAAAATTAAAACAGCAAGATAGTTATCAACTATATGACTAAGGAAGCAATTGCAAATAGTTTGCATAACCATATTGTAACTTTACAAAATAAAGGTACCACAAGGAGGAAAGGGTTTGACATTTTCAGTACATAAGAAAAATAAAAAGAGAGATATTTTTCTTCCCTGAATCCATCTGTCAAGTACCGTGTTATTATCTAATTTTCTATCATCTATAACATAAAGACAACTATAACATTTACCAGGAATCCTTCCAGATAAAACAGAGAAGAATTTCCAGTAATCAAATGACAAGCAGAGATACAACTTCAAAATCGAATACAGACAAAGGCATAATATTAACACAAAGGCTGAGAAAACAAGTTCCAATCATTTCGACAACCTACAGAAGTACCAAAGTAAGCTACAGTCGAAGCTGTTTGATAAACAAACACAACCATAGAGAATAGCATTCACCAAAGAGGTAACCCTGTACACCAAAATTTCTTTTCATTCATCTAAAAAAAATTGTTACAGTATCAAAACCCATATATAAACAAGTTCTAAAGTCCAGTGACCCTAAGGCCGAGCAAACCCTCCCCCAGGAGCAGAACAAAGAAACGAGGGTTAGGGTTATAACCTTGTAACCATTATAGACCACTGAAGAATCAGCAAAACCAAATACAACTAAAATCGAAGGCCAAATTTCCATCAACCAGACAATGATATAATAGAGACCCAGGTCAACCGACTCCACTACGGAAAGAAACAACTAAAGAAACCCTCGACTAAACAAGTTGCAGCAAGGAATGATCCTACCGGTTCCGGTCGAAGGATAGGCCGAGTGGTAATCCAACTAGAAGTCACAACGACCTACACAGAAACCAAAACAAGGGATTAGCATCATCAACTGAAGGTTAAAGGAGGAAAATGGACGACTGACAGTAAGCAAGAAGAATTGTTGAAAAAAAATTACCAGTTCAATAGCCAAACACTGGATGAAGGAACCTATACTTGGGTCGTGGCCATTGCAAGAACACTTGATCACAAGGAGCAACAAATGTTAGTGAATAAGAAAAGCTATGGAGTCAACATTTAGCAGGGAACAAATTCATACCTTACCGGAGTTGAGCGAACGCAGAGGAAAGGGTCCTTTTGAGGCCACAACCTGTGTTCACAACATGCAGACAAATCAAACAACCAAATAACCATACAAGTAGCCAAAGAAACCATTAAGAAAGCTCAACAGAACGTGTGAGGAATGAAGGAGAGATAGTGAGCACCGAACCACCGAAAGAGTAGAGAAACCCTCACAACAAAGCCAACAATTAAGTGACAGAGTCGAGCCAACAAGAATGTGAACACAAACACCGAGCTTAGTTACCGACTTACAAACAAAGAATCCATAGTCGGCGCAGACAAAACATCGCCTTGAATACAATTACAGTCACCCACAGAACCCCAGAGCTCTCACACCAAATAGAGTAGAATGAAAATGATAGAGAATAACAAACAAATTATGGTTTAGCCAAGAGTAGGAAGGAAACCCAAGGCCAGGACAACTGTCCTCTCAGTGTATAGAGCAATCAATACAAACATCAATGCAATCCAAAATATCAACGCTAATCCTTGTCTAACAAACTAGTTATATGATCATTGATTAAATCATTTTCCGATTAATAATTATTGTGGTGATTAAATAATTTTCCGATTAATAATTATTGTGGTGATTAAATCATAAGTCACGGGCTGGTCCCATCATAGTGGTATTAGAGCAGGATTTAAAGTTTGCCTGAGAAATGGAGGTAGGAAGATGAGGTCATGGAAGAGGTGCTCGGAGAATAGCAGAGGAAGGATTGCGGGAGGAAATCAGGATCCTCATTGCTCGTTTGGAGGCAGTTGAAGCAGGGAAGAGAAGGGATTTGGAGGTAGGAGATGATAGTGAAGAAGAAGCCGTAGTGACAACAGATGGATGGGATGAAGAAGGGCCGGAAATAAGGTTGTTGAGGTCAATCTTATTGGTTAGTAGCAAGCGTAAACTAGAAATACCAAATTATGACGGCAGTTTGTCCATAGAAGTTATGTTGGACTGGATCAGCGAATTGGACAAATATTTTGAGTGTGAAGAGGTTAGTGAATATCGAAGAGTTAAGTTCACTACAACAAAGCTGAAGGGACACGTAGCCCTGTGGTGGGACAGTGTCCAAGCGGATAGAAGGAGGATGAACAAGTTGCCGATAAAGGAATGGTCAAGAATGGTGGCCAAGTTGAAAGGCAGATTTCTGCCCAAAGACTACTAGATTGCACTGCATCGGTAAGTACAAAATTTGAAACAAAAAGGGATGAAAGTAAGAGAGTATACTAAAGAGTTCTATTGGGTAAATTTAAGAGTTGGTTATACAAAGGACACCCCGGAGAAAACATCAAGGTATATAAATGGTCTGAGATTGGAAATATTAGATGAAATTCATATTCTTTCCCTGAAAAATATAGAGGAAGCTTACTAGAGTGCCATGAAGGCAGAGGAAAAGATCACTAGAAAACAAAATGCTAGGAGAGGATGGGGAACCAACAGAGGAAGAGGATAGTATTATGGCAGAGGACGAACTGCCAGCAATAGTGAAGAAGGCAGCAGTTCCAAAACTTCCATGACAGCAGATAAAGGAGACAACACTAGAGGTGGCAGGCCATATCAGCAAGGAAGAGGGAATGGCTGAGGCAGAGAAGCTAACTATCAGTGCTACAGGTGCCACAAGTGGGGTCACATATCTTTTGAATGTCCTGAAGCAGAACAAGCTGGTCAAAGAGGAGCATTTGTTGCACAACCCGAGGAAGCAGAGGCACCTCCCTAGGAAGTAGAAAATGTGTCGGAAATAGGGGAAGCCTTAGTGCTGAATAAAGTATTGTTGAAACCAGCCAAAGAAATAGTTGAACAAACTTAAAGGAAAGCATTATTTTGGACAGTTTGTAAGTCACATGGAAAACGTTGCAAGCTGATTATCGATATTGGGAGCACAGATAATCTGGTTTCCACGGAGATGGTGGAGAAGTTGGGGTTGAAGCAGCTGAAGCACCCCACTCCTTACAAGGTATCATGGCTGCAGAAAGGCCATCAACTGTTGGTGGACGAACAATGTGAAGTTGAGTTCCATACTGGAAGGTATGAAGATAAGGTTATTTGTGATATCATGCCAGTGGATGTATGTCACATACTGCTAGGAAGGCCATGGCAGTATGACCAGAAGGTAGTGCATGATGGGAAGACAAACTGTTATAAGTTTGTCAAAGATGGGATCAAGCACACACTTGTTCCTATCAAGGAGGAGGAGACAACAGAAACAAGCTTGACGAGAGTGTTATTAATGGGTGGAAAACAGTTTTTGAAGCAGATTGAAGACAATGAAGTAAGCTATGCTGTTGTAAGAAGAGAAAAGATAGTGCTATTTCACATAGAAGTGTCAGA
Source organism: Pinus taeda (assembly GCA_000404065.3). Classification (NCBI taxonomy): domain Eukaryota; kingdom Viridiplantae; phylum Streptophyta; class Pinopsida; order Pinales; family Pinaceae; genus Pinus; species Pinus taeda. The sequence continues at coordinate 132,664 of APFE031612392.1, forward strand.
TTTTCTTGCAGAAATTTAGGAAATGTTGTAGGAATTCAGTGATATTGTAGTGGACAAATTACCAGATAAATTACCTCCCAAAAGAAGTGTAAGTCATCATATTGACTTTATCCCTGGAGCAAGTCTATCGAATAAGGCAGTGTATCGGATGAGCCCCAAAGACAATGAAGAAATCAGAAAACAGATGCAGGAATTGCTGGATAAAGGGCTGATAAGGGAGAGTTTGAGCCCTCGTGCAGTTCTAACAGTTCTCACTCCCAAGAAAGGAGGAGGATGGCGAATGTGCACAGATTCGAGGGCCATCAACAAGATTACCATCAGGTACAGATTTCTACTGCCACGGATGGGTGACATGATGGACTCCCTAAGTGGGGTAGCATACTTCTCGAAGATTGATCTGAAGAGTGGTTATCATCAGATTTGAATCAGGGAAGGGGATGAGTGGAAGACATCCTTCAAGACCAATGAAGGGTTGTATGAGTGGATGGTAATGCCATTCGAACTGATGAATGCACCCAATAACTTTATGCAACTAATGAATGGAATGTTGAAGGAGTTCATTGGAAAGTTTGTAATAGTGTATCTTGATGACATATTAATTTTCAGTAAGATGAGGGAGGAACACTTTCGACATGTTTGAAGTGTTCTGGAAAAATTGCAGCAGAATAGACTGTTGATAAATCTAAAAAAATGCACTTTTCTACAAAATGAACTGGTTTATCTAGGTTTTGTAATTGCAGAAAAGGAGTTTAAGATGGACCCAGAGAAGATTGTAGCAATTGTCAACTGGCCATCCCCAAAAAGTCAGTTTGAGGTACGTAGTTTTCATGGGCTGGCAAGTTTTTATCGTAAATTCATAAGGAATTTCAGTGAAATCTGCGCACCTATGTTGGACACTATAAAGAAGGCAAGTCAGTCTTTTCATTGGACTGAGGCAACAGAGAGGAGTTTTTAGCTACTGAAGAAGAAGATCACAGAAAGACCAATCCTGAGATTACCAGATTTTAAAAAGCTTTTTCAGGTTTGCTGTGATGCAAACGGTATAGCCATCGGAGCTGTACTTAGCCAAGAAGATAAGCCTGTTGCATTTTTCAGCAAGAAGTTGAATGAGAGCAGACAAAAGTATTCATCCTATGACAAAGAATTTTGTGCTGTCGTCCAAGCACTAAAGCATTGGAGACACTATCTGTTGGGGAATGAGTTTGTTTTGTTTTTGGATAATTCTGCACTACAATATGTGATGCAATAGCATAGGTTGAATCACAAGCATGCTAAGTGGGTTGAATATTTGCAGAGTTTCACCTTTGTGTTGAAACACATTAGCGGGTAGGCCAACAAGGTGGCGGATGCATTGAGTAGAAGAGCCTTGCTCTTGCAGGAGAGTACGATACAAGTGCTGGGCTTTGAGCATTTGAAAGACCTGTATCAGACTGACGCGGATTTCAAAGAGGCTTATGAAGCCTGTCAGAATCCTTTGTTGAGAAGCAATAGTCTGTTGTTGGACTATAATTTGCAGGAGAAGCTATTGTTTAGAGGGGGATAGTTATGCATTCCCAATTGTTCAATGAGAGAGAATATCATTAGGAAGAAGCACAATGGAGGTCTAGCTGGGCATTTCGACATAGACAACATGTTAGAACAGCTCAGCCATTTTTATTATTAGCCAAGAATGCGAAGGGATGTGTAGAGATTTGTGACCAGATGTAAAATGTGTCAGTTGGCGAAAGGACACAGTCAGAATACGGGACTCTACACACCATTGCCCATTCCGAGTCAGCTTGGACTTCATCTTGGGTCTACCAAGGATGCAGCAGGGTTATGATTCAGTGATAGTAGTAGTGGACCAATTTTCAAAGATGGCACATTTCATCCCTTGTAGAAAAACCAGTGATGCCACTCACATGGCCCACTTGTTCTTCACAGAGATCATCAGGCTACATGGTCTACCTAAGTCCATTCTTTCTGACAGGGACATTAAGTTTACAGGGCACTTCTGGCGCACCTTGTGGAAGAAGATGGACACGCAGTTAAGTTTCAACTCTGCTTATCACTCGCAGACCAACGGGCAAACAGAGGTGGTAAATAGGAGCTTGGCGAACCTGCTATGAAGTTTGATCAGTGAAAATTCACGAATGAGGGATCGAGTACTTGCCTAGGCGGAGTTCGCTTACAACGACTCACCCAATTGTACCACGGGCTACAGTCCTTTTCAGATCTTATATGGCATGCATCTTCATGGAGTGCATGAGTTACGAGGTCTAGGATAGCAGGAAAGACGGAGTGTTGATGGGGAAGATTTCACTAAAGCAATGAATGATCTACACGAGCAGGTGAAAATGAAGTTGTAGGACAATAGTCAAAGGTATAAGTAGCGGGAAGATTTAAAATGGCGAGAGGTACAATTTAATGTGGGGGATGAATTCCTTACGCATTTGCACAAGGAACGTTTTCCTAGAGGTGCACACAACAAACTAAAGTACATAAAGATAGGCCCCTGCAAAATTCTCCAGAAATTTTCAGCCAATGCTTATTAATTACAACTGTCACCAGGAATAGGCATCCTTCCCATCTTTAATGTGGTAGACCTGTTTCCATACACTCTTGGTCCAGAGGAAGACAGTACAACACAGCCTACACGGGACACACAGGAAGGAAGTGAGACTTTTATGAGACAGATGCCTTATGGTCAGCCCCTTGAGATTGAGAGGACCCTCGACACTTAGGTGGACAAGTGAGCTTGGCGAAAATAATATATGTGATATCTAGTCAAGTGGAAGAACCATCCCATTGAGGAAAGTTCACGGCTTAATGCTAGACAGATATAGCAGGCAGGCTATTCAGTCAAGAAGCTCATGGATGGGAGTCATGAATCTTTCTTACCCCGGGAGCTTGATGCAAGAGCATCCAGCTAAGGGCACCATGACCAAGTGTTGGTCTCAGCTAAGGAGGAGAGGTTCATCAGTATTTAAATTTCATTTTTGTTGTTAATTAAAACTAGTGTTAGGAACTTGTCTTATGTCATTGTTAGTTAATAGGTATTTAGGGTCGGCACAGTTAGGTGGATGTGGCTATAGCCACACGGTTGTCTGGTCTTTCTTTTGTTTATTTTTATAGCTATCTACTTAAAAAAAAAAACAACAAAAAGAAATATATTATCTCTATATTCTACTAAATGAGAAAATTAAAACAGCAAGATAGTTGTCACACGGAATGGGTTATATTTGCGGACAAATCCAACCTTCCTAGGAGTCTAAGACTCTCTAATGACAAACAAACCAAACAAGAGCTATCCTTCTCTAGATACACATCA
>APFE031612394.1:10515-68967 GCA_000404065.3 Pinus taeda
CCTCTAACCCCCCGGTTCACTACGTAGGTTAGTCGTGGAAAGAATATAACACAACCCAACATTTAGATGACATCTTGATGTTCATATAGAGTTGAGAAGAGCACCTCCACCATATTTGACAAGTCCTTCAAACCCTACGCCAACACAAGTTGTGTGCTAACTTGGAGAAATGAACCTTTGGCCTGAACCAGGGTCAATATATGGGGTACATCATTGATGAGCAGGGTGAACATGTGGACCCATCCAAGATATAAGTCATTTGGTATTGGCCAGCCCCAACCACTCTAATAGAGATCCATAGCTTTTTGGGTATTTCCAATTTCTAGCATAGGTTCGTGTCGGGGTTCTCTCATATCACTTGGCCTTTAAGTCAATTCACCATGGGCGGAGTGAAATCAAAGTTTTTTTTTCTTTCAGAAACCCAACAATAAGTGTTCATCGAGTTGAAGAATCACCTCTGCTCTGCACCAATGCTCACATTACCAGAACTACAACAACCATTTGAGATTGAGACAGATGCCTCCAACTATGCTATTGGTGTGCTTCTTACTCAACATGGGCATCCTATGGCTTACCACATTGAGAAAATTTCAGACACAGTCCAAAAGTACCCCACTTACGACAAAGAAATGTATTATGTTGTGTAGGCACGCCGTCAATGGAAGCATTACACTTTGGGGAAGGAAATGGTCATCCACACAAACCACTGACCTCTACAATTCATACATACATGAGGGAAGCTGCAGAATGATAGCCATCAGAAATGGTCTACCTATTTGCAATAGTTCCATTTGAACATTAAGTATAAGAAGGGAAACATCGTTAATGTTGTTGATTACCTCAGCTGACAACCATTCATGGTGCTGATCACTGTTCTTGACTCCTATGGGCACGATACATCGGGGTGGCCACATCTTTACAAGAGTGTTCCAGAATTCAACAGCTTATACTAGTCACTCCTAGAAGGGAAGCAAGTTCCAAATTTTCACCTTCAGGATGCACGCTTATGCCACCTGGGACACATATGTGTTACTTCAATTGAGCGTGCTAAGATGATTTGAGAGGCACACTACAGTCAGGTCGCTGGGCATTTCGAAGTAGAGAAAATAGTGGCGGTATTGCAAAAGTACTTTAATTGGCCAAAAATTCGTCAAGATGTTGGGAAGTACATTAGATCTTGCATTGCTTACACTATTGCCAAACCAATCATCAAGAAGAAAGGCCTATATACACCTCTACCTACTCCTAGCTAGCCTTGGGAATATGTCTCCATGGATTACATGTTGGGCCTTCCTTCTACTAAGCATGAAAACTATTGCATTTTCGTGGTCGTCGATAGATTCTCTAAGATGGCCATCATGGCAACCTACAAGAAGAGTATCATAGCAGAGGCCACTACTAATCTCTTCTTTGAGAGAGTATGGGTACACTTTGGGATCCCAAAGTCCATTATCTTAGACCGGGACAATAGATTCCTGAGTGCATTTTTGTCAAGTCTCAGGTCGATGCTGGATACAAAACTTACTAAGTCCACAACTTTCCATCCCCAAATTGATAGCCAAATAGAAGTTGTCAACAAGATGATCGTACACATTCTGCACTTGTACAACTCGAAGCATCCATGCACATGGGATTAAAGTCTCCCCTATTTCAAACACAACTACAACATAGCTCTCTACATCATAATAGAATATAGCCCCTTTTAGGTAGGGATGAGATTTTAGCCATTATGCCCCATTGATGTGGCCATACTATTTGCAACCACTAAGGTAGATTCAACTCACGTTTAGTCCGAAGCTGAAATGGATAACAACTTCATTGAGCGCATTCAACACATCCACTAGCATGTCCATGATATATTGGATAGAGCCAATGCTAAGTGTAAGCAACACCATGATCAACATCGAGTGCCACACAAGTTCCATGTGGGTGACAAATTTTGGCTACATTTGCAAAAGGAGCACCTTGATGGACCCCACCGCAGGCTTCACCGGCTTTGATATGGGCCATACACCATCACCAAGGCCATCGTTGATAATTCCTTTGAGCTCAACATCCCACTGTTCCTTGGTTTGCACCCACTATTCAATGTAGATTGCCTTTGGCCATACTTTCCATCATTGTTGGTCACATATGACATTGTAGAACAAATCACACCAACCGAGCTAAACCCAGACTGCATGGAATAAGCCACAACTGATCAGATCATGGACACATAGGTCAAGAAAACTTGCCAATAGAGGATACAACTATATCGAGTTGTCAAAGTAGGCCAACTCCTTCACCAGGGCAAGTGGTTCACTAGGGACTAGGTTCAAAAGATATTTCCTCACCTCATGGAGGCTCTGCACGCAATGGGGACCATTACTTCCTAAGTGGGGAGGAATGATCTAGGTGGATATTGGTGGCCACCTGCCTATTCCACCTAGACCCCCCAGTCAGTTTCATCTGTTTCCTTGTTCATTTCAACATTTACTATTTTTAGCAGTTTTTTGAGTCTTGAACTTTTGGAGCAGTGTTGACCCCCTAAATGATGTTTTTTTTGGGGTTCACGATAGGCACATACCCATAGGTAGGGGCATATGGAATAAACTATAGTACTTAGAGAGACATTTCCAACAAGGTATCATACGCACCAAACATAGATAAGGTGACAAAGTTACGACCCCGAGAAGTTGGCTGCCCAAATCACCCCAACGGGGCCCACAAACTCTTGGTGTTACATTTCCTGGGGTTATGGATTTGGTTTTTTAGGTTTTTATCATGTTTTCCAATAATAAATAGGCCCTTGAGCCTCATTGTAACATAGTTCAAAGGCATGTAGCTGTCAAATATTTTCTCATAGATAAGCTACCATCGCTCGAGCTATCTTATTTCCATTTTGTTTGTAAGCATAGTTCAATATTTTTCTATTAATGAAATGAAGTGTTTTTTTGTTGCATCTCTGTGTTTATGATTATATCTATAAGTTGTTTCATTCCTGTTTAAGCTCGGACCAAAGTAGAAAACAAATTTTTTTTGATACCAAGCCCCACTACAAATTCTAGGAATTCATAGTAGATTTCATGGAAACATGATTATAGAAAGAGGTAAGATGTGTTTACAATTAATGGGTCTTGGTTTTTTGAAACCTCCTTTACACATGCAATTCAAAAAAAATTGTATAGAAATTCCTCATTGTTTGATAGGTTATTAACATCTTACCACATTTCTCTTTCTTCTATCTTGCTTGAGTACATGACATGTATTACCATAGGAACTATATGCTATATTTTGAACAACCACCAACTTCCCAAAATTTTTGCGTTGAACCTTGATTTCATCTTAATTTCATTGGATTTGTAAAATGATTTATTATCAAGAATGCATCAAATATTTGCCTCTCAAAATGCCTAATTAATGCAAGGGAGAGATTCATATCATAATATATTTTATGATGTAAATATGAACATATGTGACTAGACAGTTATTATGGAAATATAAACCTATGCAATTATAAAAAAATATTTAAAAAAATGTTTCTCTTCCTTATAAATCTATGGGAGTTGGTCCATGTGGAAATTGATTTTTTATTTGCAACTTAAGTGCTCATCACTAGCACATTCAAATGCATTATGCTTTGTTGATGTCAACTCAAATATATATCGAAAATTTTATGTGAGAGTGATGCCTCTTTTAAAATTATCTTGTTCTCACTATTTTACATTAATTATTTCTCTACGAGTGTCATTGATGTGGAGAAGATAAGCATGAAAATGAGCCTTCCCGAACCCTCCATTAGTGTGTTGTATTGGTCTTATTTCCTCAACTCAATATCACACTAGATAATAGAAGAGGGTTGTATTACATCCTAAATGATCTTAACTTATACAGGAATGCAACAAATTATAGAAATAACCATAAATACAGAGATGAAGTGGAAATAACACTCCATTTCATTAATATCAACTACTGAAATATTCTTACAAACATAATAGAAATAATATTAGCTTGGGCAATTGTAGCTTATCTCTGAGAAGATATGTGGTGGCTACATGCCTCTGAATTATGTTACAATGAGACTCAAGGGCCTGTTTACTATTTAAAAACATGAGAAAACCCTAAACAACCAAAACCCTAACCCAAAGAGATGTAACACCAAGATCTTGTGGACCCCGTTGGGGTTAGTTGGGTAACCAACTTCCCTGGGTCATAACTTGGTCATATTATCTCCGTTTGGGGCATTGGAAATGTCTCTCTAAGTACTATAGGATTTTTTTTGTAGGCCCTTTCCTATGGATATGGACCTACAATAGACCAAAAAAACATGCCCTTTAGGGGGGTCAAAACTACTCCGAAAGTTCACAACCCAAAAAACTACTAAAAATATTAAATGCTGAAATAAACAAGGAAACAAATGAAATTGACTAGAGTTATAAGTGGAATAGGTGGATGGAAAACAATATCCACCTGGATCATTCCTCCTCCCTTAGGAAGAAATGGTCCCCATTGCGTACAAAGCCTCCATGAGCTGAGGAAATATTTGTTGAACCCGGTCTCTGGTGAGCCACTTGCCTTGGTGCAAGGTTTGGCTAGCTTTGGCAACCCGATATAGTTGAATCTTTTGTTGGTGAGTGTTCTTGACCTGTGTGTCCATAATTCGATCAATTGTGGCCTATTCCATGTAGTGTGGGTTTAAATCTATTGGTGTGAGTTGTTTTGCAATGTCTGATGTGTCCAATAATGGTGGGAAGTATGGCCGAAGGCAGTCCACATTGAACACTGGGTGCAGGCCAAGGAATGGGGGAATGCTGAGCTCAAAAGAATTATCTCCCATAGCCTTGGTAACGGTGTAAAGACCATATCAGAGTGGTCTAAGATTCTAATGGGCTTCAGTAAGGCATTATTTTTTCAAATGCAACCAAAATATATCGCCCACCTAAAACTTCTGTGGAAACTGATGTTGATCATGTCGCTACTTGTACTTGGCATTTGACTTCTCTAGGATACCTTGAACCTATTGGCAGATGTGTTGGATGTGTTCAATAAATCTGGTCACTTTATCGACCTTAGAAAATACATGTGCAAATTATGTATGTGTAGTCACGTGAGGCATGCCAACATCAATCAGACACAATGGTTTAAATCCTACACCCACTTGAAAGGGACTGCAACTAGTAGAGGTATGAAGAGCACTATTATAATTGTGCTACAGATATGGAAGACTCCTCCCAGGTTCGAGGATGCTTGGAGTTGTACATGCAGAGTATGAGAACTATCATCCTATTGATGACCTCCGTCTGGCCATCAGTCTGGGGATGGAAGACAGTTGACTTGGTGAGCTTAGTGTCCAATAGTGTCTAGAGGCTTGACTAGAATGTGCTTAGGAACCTGCTATCCCGATCCGATATAATGGTTTGTAGGATCCAAAAATGTACCCATACTCATTCAAAGAAGATTTTGGCAGTGTCCTCTGTGGTGATGCTCTTCTTGTAGGCTGCCAATATAACCATCTTAGAAAATTTGTCCACAACCACAAATACACAGTCATTACCATGCTTGGTAGAAGGGAGAACACACATACAGTCTATGGAGATAGATTCCCATGGCTGGTTGGGAGTAGGCAGAGGAGTGTACATGCCTCGCTTCTTGATGGTTGGCTTGGCGATGGCGTGGGCAGTGTAGGATCTGATATATTTCCCAACATCCAGTCATAGTTTGGGTCAATAAAAGTAATTTTGTAGTACAACCACATTTTGCTCCACACCAAAATGCCATGTGAACCGATTGTAGTGCGCCTCCAAAATCAGCTTGGCACACTTTCTTGAAGGAACACAAAGGTAGCCCAAGTAGAAAATAATGCATCCTAGAGGTGTAAATCATGAACTTTCTGTCCATCTACTAGCATATGATATGTGGAGGCAAACATGGGATCATTTTTATATAGTTGCGACCATCCAGTGGTCTCATGACCACAAGAGTTGAGAACAGTAGTCAGCGTTGCAACTGGGGGTCAGTTGAGGTAGTCTGGAACATGATTGTCTTTAATTTTCAAGTGGAATTGTTGGAGATATGAATACAACTTCTGATGGTGATCGTTCTAAAACTTCCCTTGTGTCTGTATAAATTGAAGAGGTCGGTGATCGGTGTGGATGATCGTCTCCTTTCCCAGAATGTAGTGATTCTATTGTCAGCAAGCCTACACGATGGAATACATCTCTTTATCATAGGTGGGGTACTTCCGAATTGTATTAGAAAGTGTTTCACTATGATAGGCCACTAGATGCTTGTGATGGGTGAGTACTGCACCAATAACATAGTCTGAGGCATCTGTCTCAATTTCAAATGGTTGTTGCAGGTCTGGTAGTGTGATTATTGGCGTAGAGAAGAGGCGCTACTTCAATTCAAAAACCACCTTTTGTTGGGACTCAGACTAGGAAAACTTTTCTTTTGCACAACCCTTACTAATTTGTCTCAAATATGGGAAAATCCCAACACGAATCTCTGACAAAAATTTGCAAGGCCAAAAAAGCTACAAAGCTCTATTAAAGTCGTTAGGGCTCACCAGTCTCGAATGAATAGGATCTTAGTCGGGTCCACATGCACGCCACACTCATCTATGATGTATCCCAAGTATTGGACCTACCTTAGGCCAAAGGTGCATTTCTCCAAGTTGGCACACAATTTTTGCTGCCAAAGGGTTTGAAGGACATGTCGAATTTGTTGCAAGTGTTCTTCCCAACTCTTGCTGAAGATAAGGATGACACCCAAATAAATCTCCATGAACGAGTTGGTGAAGGGCTGCAATATGTCATCCACTAGCGTGACAAAAGTAACAGGGGAATTTGTCAACTTGAAGGGAAAAAACAACCATTCAAAAAGGCCTTCCTTGGATTTAAAGGTAGTCTCCATACATGTGTGGGCTCTATTGGAACCTGGTGATAACCGAACTTTAGGTCGATCTTGCTGAAATAATTGACCCCCTTGAGTTACTCCAGCAGGTCATCAATTCATGGGATTGGATACCTATTCTTGACAATGATTTTGTTTATTGCCTGATAATCAATGCAGAGCCTCTAGGTCCCATCCTTATTCTGTACAAGTACAATCGAGCTCCCACAAGGCAAGGAACATGGTCATATGTGCCCTTTTTGCAGTAACTACAAGATTTTCCTTGATCTCTTCGTTTTCTAGAATGGATCGATGCTATCGGCCCATTGGGTAAAGGTGCTCCAGGAGTTGGATTGATCGAATGCTTGACCTGATAATACAAGGCTACCCCTATGGGTGAGGAGAAGATGTCTCTGTAATCTTCTACAACCGTATCCACCTACTTTTGCTAATTGGAGGAACCCTTCTCGAGGGCTGTGGATGTGGCTACGACCTTCCCCTTACTTTGAGAGCAAATTAGAAAGAAAAAAAAATTCCTAGTCTCAGAGATGACCTTACTGCATTACTTAGAAGAGATCAAGGAGATGACGGTAGGTGGGGCTACCTCTAGTATCTTGTATAACTTACTACCCATAGAAATAATAACAGAGCGAGGTTTAGACTCATATACAACATGTCACTTCCATAAGTATGGTTTTCCTAATAATACATCACAAACTTCAAGAGGAGAAACATCACATGATACCTCATCCGTGAAGGGCTTGATACTGTAGGGAAGGCAAAACTATTATTTGATGTGGAGATATCATCCTTCCTGAAGCCACCCGATGGTATACAATTGTAGATGGGAGGTAGTCAGTATGCCCAGCCACTTCATGAACTCTGCTAAAATGAGGTTATTTTGGCTCCCACTACCAACAATGAACTGTAGCGGAGAACCCTTCTCCTAGATCTATGAGTGGAATAGGCGTTCCCCCTCTTCTCGATCTTCAGGCTCAATCTTATGGATCCACTTTCCATTGTCATTCCCCTTGTCAGGTTCTGAGTCAGATTCAAAAGATGCATCTGAATCGGAAGCCTTTAGCTCGGTCACCAGTGACTGCTTGGCTTGACACTCACTTGTGTTGTGAGCGGAGCTCTTATGGAAATCACACCACTTTTCCATGTCGTTATTTTTCTTCATGGTGTTTTTATTTTCTTGTAGCTTCATCAGGTTATCGCGGGTCACCCCACCTTGGATTTGTCCTTTGTTCTACAATTTGGGGGCACATTTCCCTTGATTTGGATTTGTAGATCCAAAGTCTCACTTTTTCTATTTAAACATCTGCTCAATCTTGACAGCATACCATTACCCCGTGCCGAGCGAGGAAATGTCTAGGAACTCCATCTCATCCTGGATGTACTTGTGTAGGAAGTTTCGGTACTTAAGTACCAAATGTTTCTCAGAATCCTTGATACCCAACTTCATGCGAAGGATATGGAAAACATTGGTAAACTTAGGCACGTCTTGGTCTCTTCCTTGCCACAACGTGGTCCACTTTATGTATTTATCCTCATAGCTGTTGATAGGGTAGTACTACTCCTTGATTGCATCCCGAAACGAATTCCAAGTGGGTGCGGCTGAAAACAGTGAGGGTGTAATTCCATATTTCTTCTCACAGTAGGTTTCCCACTAGTCCTTGACATGGGAGGTGGCTTTTAGAAGTGAAAAAGTAATATATTCTCGGCTGGAAAAATCATGAATAGAAAAATAACATTCTAGTAGATTTAACCATTTATCTACAACATTTGCATGTATTTATCCTTCAAATATGGGGATGTCAAAGTTAACTTGTACCTTAAAGGGTGTGGCACTTCCAGAGTAGCTGTCAAAAGTAGATGCGCCGCCTTTGGGTAGCCGCTGAAGGATCTAGGCAAAGTTTTCCATCGTCGCGTTCCATTGTTGCTCAAGGGCTTCTTTGAGTAATATTTTGAAAGAATATCCTACCTCCTTGTCTTTCTTCTCTTCTGCCATGGGAGGCCGTCGAGATTTGTGAGGTTGGTCTTGCAAAGGTTCAACCAGTTCAAGCCCTAACTCTTTATATCCTAACCTTGTTAGGGACAAGCAAAGAAAAATAGAGAAAGAGAAGACCACTATGATATCATTGATCTAAACTTAAATAGGAATGCAACAAATTATAGATATAACCATAAATATAGAGATGCAACAGAAATAACACTTCATTTCATTAATATCAAATATTGAAATATGCTTACAAACATAATGGAAATAACACTAGCTCAGGCGATGGTAGCTTATCTCTAAGAAGAGATGTAGCGGCTACATGCCTCTAAACTGTGTTACAATGAGGCTCAAGGGCCTATTTATTATTGAAAAACATGAGAAAATCCTAAACAACTGAAACCCTAGCCCATGAGATGTAACACCAAGAGTTTGTGGGCCCCGTTGGGGTTATTTGCGCAACCAACTTCCCGAGGTGATAACTTGGTCATATTATCTCTGTTTGGCGTGTATGATACCTTGTTTGAAAGGTATCTCTGAGTACTATAGGGTTTGCCATAGGCCCCTTCCTATGGCTACAGGCCTACATCAAACCTCAAAAAAATGCCATTTATGGGGTCAAAACTTATCTGGAAGTTCAGGACTTGAAAAACTGCTAAAAATAGTAAATGCTGAAATAAACAACGAAACAAATGAAACCAACTGGAGTTTTAAGTGGAATAGGTGGGTGGCCACCAATATCCACCTAGATCAGTAAATAACTTTTAGAATATGCCCAACACTACCACTACAAGTTTTCTTTTTGGTTGGCCATATAGTGTAATTTTTCAATAGAGAAACTCACACCACAAGGTGCAAAATACAAGACATTATATTATTTAAAGGCATTGTGATTCCAAAATTTTCATAGTTTTTCTTTTTTAATTTTAAATGGATAATTATAAATATTCTAAAGATGGTCAAGTGGACACCCATCATAAGCATACCATTTGTTAGACTAATAAATAAAATGTATCCAAGGGGAAGGAGAGCGAATGTTTAACAAGTCAAGGGAAGGTCTCAAATAAGAATTTAAGATTTATGTATTTTAATGTGTTGGTAAGGTGTCTTTGTTCAACATTTCCCATATAAAAAATTACTTTTTTATTCATTATAATTGGAAAATTTCAAGTATTTTTCAACGTAGCCTTACTTTTTGTGATCAATGCTCTCCCTTAGAGTTTTAAGTTTCATATAGATTAGTGTTATTTCATATAGTTTTAAATATTTTCATGTGTTTTCTAGCATGTTTCAAGTTGTTTTAGAGGTCACTTCCTCTGTAAATGAGAAAATTCTCATAAATGAGATCTCGATTTGACATATTTAATCATTTCAATTTTGATATGGAGAATTCAACAATATTTGAATTAGGAACTAGTGTAGGAGTTGACTAGTCGAGTTGGGGAGGGACACAATGGAAAAATAGTGACATACTCTTGCTATAAACACAAATCCATCATCCATGCTATCACTAGTACAAACAAAAATAAGGGGGATTTTGATAAACAACCATGAAAATATAGAATCCATAGTTTGACTTGTATTAGGCAATGGAAATCTCCATAATCAAACTAAAATTTTCTACAAAAAGTTACAGACTTAAGACTCAAAGATAATCATTGCAATTAAACAGGGCTTTCTCATAGCATTGCAAAAATTCCAACCTCTTAATAAGACCAGGGGTGAGTAACAAAGGCCCATTAGTTAAATCCCTACATAGTATGCATTCTTATTAGATAACAACTTTTTATTGCTTATAAAAACAAGACCATAGTATATCATATACATGGATTTAACAAAACCTTACCAACCTATTGATGGCCAATAATGACCTAATCAACATCAAAGGAGACCACCTAGTCAGGGCCCAAAATCATACCCTTTTCTGCTTGGAATGGTGGTTCTGACTGGTTCTATTGGGTCCAGTGAGGCCCTCACACTTCTTTGTTGACTTGTGATATATCTAATTAACTATCAATAGAAAGAGAACAGTCATATTTACTCTCTTTTTGCTAGCTTGCAAGAAAGAAAAAACCCTTAATCTAAAATAGGGGCTCAACCAAGCCATACAAGAGTTTGCTTCTACATAAGGAGGCTTCTAAAAATGGAGTGAATTAATTCTAAATGCAAATCTATTCAAGGATGCAAGCAATAAAATAAAACTAATCTATCATATCTTGATTATGAAAAGGTATAAATATTATCCAAATAAAGAGAAAAGTAATTTAAAAGAATAAGGATTTAACATGTTCATTTATAATGAATATCAAACTGCTGAAGACATTATAACAATTGATATTATAGTAGCAAAACATGATTTTTTTGAGGATTTAAAACAATGAATGATTAGCCATCAAAACTAGGAAAAAAAGAACCTAATTCCAATGACAATTTAATCTATTTTTAAATCAAAAGGTTTTGAGTAAATAGTTACTCAGAAATTTGATTAGAACACAAAAACAAATTGAGAAATCAATAAGTATTCAATGCAACCACAAGATCATATAGTTGATTAAATAAACAATCATTCTCATATTTAACAAAAGTGCATAATATGAAACAATTGACCCAAGTTTGCAATTGAAAGGACATAATTCACATTAACAAATAATACTACTTGAATGCAAATTAAACCTGAAATATTTGCTCTATTTTATAAACAATATCCTCAATAAAGTTTCCCAAAACCATATTCTCTGCTACAGAAGTAAAGGGATGCAATAGTGCAAGCTCTGCCTCAAAGACAAGGACTAAATCTTGAAAACAAATCCCCGAACACTCATGTATGGGTATTCCTCTCAATCTATAGATATAATTCTCTTTTCAAAAGTGTTCAAGGTATCTAACTTGTATCAAAGAGGAACCCTCTCCTCATTCTCAAAACAATCATTTATAATTTTTACAAAAATATGTCAAAAAAGAAGAGTTGTTGGAAGTGGTTTAGATTAGTCTTTTTTTGGAGCTACAAATACTCATTTTTGTTCTTTGTTGGTGCAATCCCATTTCTCTGAATCCTTTTCTTCATCTCTTTGCAACAACTTTCTGCCAAAAATTCATTTCAAAATGAAAATTCAAATAAATCAAAATCAAGAAAAAAAAACAGATTTCTAAATTCTAAAAAAAAATTAATGCATTTAAAACTAATTAGATAAATAAATCAAACCAAAATTGTGCTTCAAATTTCTTCCTATGGAGATAATATCTGGCCAAAATTTATATTCAAGACTAATTTGCAACAAAAAACCATTTTGGGCAAACTAAAAATTCTCCAAAATACATTCGCATATTCGTTTTTAGGTGCAAATTCATATCCCCAACTTCTGCCAATTTTTTGGCATATTAAATGTTTATACTTTCTTGAGTTAGTGCATCCAAATTGTTCTTCGTGATGTTAGATTTCCAATGTGCCATCCTAGGCCTCATTTCTCTAAATAAAACTCAAGAAAAAGCCTTCCAAAGTATGAGTTCCAAAATTGTCAAAGTGATGCAAAATGCACATTTATGGCAAAAATATGAACATTTTCATTGATGTTTTGATTTTTAATATAAATTTTATTAAATATTAAAAATAATAAAACAAATTTCATTTAATTTAAACAATATATAAAAAAAAATAATATATATATAACAAAGAAGCTTTATAAAATTGATGAGAGGGTTTATATTTGTATATGGTAATGGAACTTATGAAGGTGTTATCTCTTAGAGGAAACCCGACTGCGGGAAAACCTCTAAGGTAACCTCTAACCTCTTTGAGGTTGAAAGCTGGGCCTTCAACGTGGAGAGGGATCTCTCCCTAAAACACAACTACTCTAGATCACTGTAGTAGTAGGTTTTACTTTAAGCTCTGTGGCCATATTTTTCTATGGAATGATGAAATTTGGTTGGGTTGTATAGAAAATAAATCATTGAGAATGGATTCTAGGCTTATCATATGATGGTGGAGATTTAATGAGAAAGACACAAAAAGAAGAGTAGAAATAACTCCTTTGACAATTTGAGAGATTTGGAAGAAGAGAATTGAAGAAAAAAATATTTTATCTAACTGGACAACAAGTACTAATGCTTGAGAAATAACAAAACCAGAGAAAATTTCAGATACTAAGTTTTCTAGACATGAAGAAGGTTTTTAAAATGGAGAAAAAACGGATAGGGAATTACAACACAAGAATTTTTTGCAAATGCTCATCAAACACTGTATATATTTAAGACTTTTCAAATAATACACCAGAATGATATATTTTCAAGTAAAATCCAACCTCGTTTCATTCTTTAGAAATTATCTTTATAGACTTTACAACATCTATTCACAAGATTATAGCTTCAGATTTAACTACAATAATAATAAAAATAGTGAAGTATTCTCAGTTCATGTATCTGAAATATATATTTAAATACATAATTTTTTTCTAAAATAAAACTATTTTATGGAAAATATGATAACATCTAGGCTAAGAAAAAGTATTTTCATAATATCTCCTTTGATGATAGAAACATGTCCCTTACTGATAGAACAACTCCCTCGCTTGAGAACAGGTCCCTTCCTGCAAAATAGGTCTAGTCACTCTTGAAAAATGCTCTTTTGTTAGAGTTCCTTCTTCCTTTGGTTTTCTAGTGTAATTGTTGATACTGCTGCTGATAGTTTTTTTAGTTTCCTCAGTTAATAATTTCACTAACAAAATGACTATCAATGTTTCCTTCTTTGTCTATATGTAGAATGCTTTGATAATGAGAACGTCAATGTTTTTTCTTCAAAATTCGCTGACAACGGAGATGTTAGCACTTCTCTGTATTTCTATATGTATAACGCTTTCAGGCACATAATCAACGATAAGACAAAATTTGTTGTTTCTGGATGCATAATCAAAATTTCGAAATTACCCTTAGCTTCTTAGCTGAGGGTGTTGGCTGCCTTCAGAAGAACATATACTTTCTCCATTCTTTATCTTTTGCTTTGCCTAGTTTCCATAGGAACTTTCCCCTTGATTGTTTTATCTTTGTTCTTTTTAAAACTTGCAACATTTGTTTTGTTGATTATAAGGTCCTTTAATGGCATGTTGTTTACATCAATTACCTCCTTGGCCAATTATGGATTTCTTCTCATATTTATTTTAAACCATAATTTTTTTGTTGGCCTTGTATGGTGTCTTTTGAATCCTTTAAAAGTTTCAAACAATGGAGTTTCTTCAACTTGGCTCTCAACTTCAATTTCCTTGCCTTCAATATTTTCTAGTAAATTATTGTTTACAAGGGATACTTCAAACGGTGAGCTTACAACCTCAAGAGAATTGATAGCAGAGGGTACATTTTAAGGGGGATACAAGGTCTAATTTCTTGAACCCTTCACTTCTCCTTTGATAAATTTTAGGGATTTAAGGACCAAAGGATGATGAAGGGATATCTATGCCTTTTTGGCTAGGGTTTGACTCAGTGGGAGCTCCTACATGAGACATCATCTCTTTTTTAGTACCTTTCTTCCTTCCTCTTCGAGCTTTAGGGGGTTGAGGTTGAAAACCTACCCAAAATAAGAAATGACTCCAGGTTCTTCCTGCTTTGGCCAGTTATGGTAGACAAAATGAGGAGAAGGGTTGTTTCTGGCTCTAAAACGAGTGGCCATGTATTTTTATCTCTCCAGTAAATAGAAACAAGTGTTCATCCTAACATGACCAAATAAATGTGCTAGGAAATGAAAATGGTAAAGGTTTACCTGGTTGAAACACCCTTCACATGTGAAGTAACGTTGAGTAATGCGAAGCAGTTCATGTCATTTATCCTCCAGCCATGATATTTCCACCATTGTATTCCAAATTTTGTCTTTGAACTCTATCTTCAATAAAAATGGGAAATCAATCCTAGCTAATACATGGCTTCTAAAAACCCACACTCCATCTGTAGGTAGGGTTGTAGCCTTTGCTATTATCTCCTTTGTAACTAGGAAAGAGACTCTGCCGATTTCCACCTAGTTTCCGTAGAAACCCTAAGAAAATGCATGAGCTACAAAATCGTGATAGTTTGTGCATCGGTTGGAAGAATTCATTGCACCCTGCCTACTGAAATTGTTGTTGGATGTCAGGATAGATCATCAAAAGGTGAGGCATCTTGGGCTCAGTTTTGGTAGCCTTGTCGATATTTACCATTTTGTTGTGTGCTCAAATAGAGGAAACTTACCAATATTTGAACCTAGATTTATGTGGAAAAATTGGATGCAATCTTTCCAGGTGTAACCAATTTCAAAGCTAATAATAAAAATTACTAACGGTGAAATGACTTAATAGTGGGGTGAATAATTACGATGTGAGGTAAATAATTACAAGGTTGGATTAATAATTACATTCGGGAATATTTGGTTTAAACTTGGGATGATTATTGAATTAACAATATCATATGGCAGCCAAAAAAATTGATTTAACAAGGTCTTGCCCCTTTGAGATTATCACGACACGTTTCCAAAAACCATCATTTCCGCTGCTGACATGGTCAGCACAATTTAAAAATTCAAAATTTGAAAATGATTTTGGCACTGATAGTCAGCATGTCAACTAAACTTGAAATGATGATAACCCCATTGTCAGCACATTGTTATAAAGAAAAATTGTGAAACCATCAATAAGATGATAATCTCACTGACAATGATTTCCCTGCTTTTTACAAACGAAAAATGTTGACACAATTTTTTTTAGCATTTTCTTAAAATATTTTCATAAATCAAAATGTGATAACATCTGGCTCCATGGGGATGTTGTCGATCACTGATGGCAGCAAGAACCCCATATACCAGTTGCCTACTTATTACAAAAAGGTTGGTTCAAAGCAAAAATTTATTGACTCGGAAATAAAAAAACTTATCTTTCAAAAGATGCTCTTTTTATAGACTTTGAACTTTAATAAACAACTTTATTATTTGATAAAAATTATCAGAACCTCAGGGTCTTCTCTTTGAGCTTCAAGTTCCTGAAAATTCTCATCCACATGTGCAAGTTTTTAAAAAAATATATGGATATGTACGATGAAATCTGAAAATCATTCTTTGTTTAGGAGATGTAATGTTTCAGGAAACATCCATTGACTAGACCTCTAAGTAGTAATACTCCTTGCAGATATTTTAGGATGAAATTGTTCTTACCACGGAAAGTTGTAATTCTATATAGTCCTTTCCAAATGTTGTCAAACTTCCTATGCTTACCATTTTCCTCAATTCAAGGATCCCATTTCAAAACTAAATCTTGGCATTTAAATTCACCTTCTTTTGTATTTTTGTCAAAAACTTTCTTGATCTGATCTTGAACTTCTTGAGATTTTTAATAGACTTTCTCTCTATTTTCTTGTACCTCTATTAATTGATTTATCCTCCTTCGCAAATGATTTGGTTCTTCTCCTAATTCCTGTAAATATTTCATAACAGGAATTCCAATTAAAACAGGAAATGTTGCATTGACACCATATATTAATTAGAAAGGAGTAGTGTTGATTGAACTCTTAGTACTAACTCTATCTTCCCATAAGGGAAACTTGAGTTTTGTATGCCAAGCCTTCTTGTTGTCTTCCAATAGATTTTTAATAATTATGATTAGAATTTTATTTGAGGACTCTGCCAATCCATTACCTTGAGGGTAATAGGCTATGGAATGGCTAAGCTTGATATGGTAGTATTCACATAATTTTATTAGTTTCTTGGATTTGAAACATTGTGCATTATCAATAATAATTCTCTTTGTAAAACCAAATCTATAAATAATGTTTTCGAAGAATTGAATAACCATGAGATCATTAGCTTGCCTACTTGGGAGTTCCACAATCCATTTTGTGAAGTAATTTGTCCCTGTTTAGATCCATATTTGTTGTGTTGATGATTCCAGATGAAATTCACCTATGAAGTCGAGGCCGCATTGCTGAAAAGGTGCATCCTCATAGATAGGTTTCAAAGGAAGGTACATTAATTTTGACTTACCCTCAAACAACTAAAATTTATGAAAATTGCTACACCTTTTCTAACATCAGGAAATAAAGTAGGCTAGTAAAATCTAGCTCTCAAGATATTATCTGTTGTGGCCTTCTAGTAATGATATCCTCCATAAGATCCTTCATGAAAGTTGTTATATAGGAAGATGACCTCCTCACTAGCTCAAAGGAGAAAGACATGATGACTGAAGGACTGACCAAGTTCACAGGCCTAGTTGTCAAGCTCATGTTGTCTAAACACTAGAAACCTGCTTTATAAAGTTTCCTAGCAAGGTAAGGGTGCATTAGCGCCTAGGGTAACTCTGCCTGTTACCTTGATGATCAGAAAATGATCCTAGATGACTTTTTACTCAAAAATTAAATTTAGAGGATGCATATGAAAGTATTCGCATTTCATAGATCTTTTCAATTTGAATCTAATGCAATTTGAATGGGCTAAAATGGACTTTAGATGAAGAAGTTATTGTAATAAGAAGTTTTCCCATTTTCCTTTGGAAAGGAGGAAAATTCTTATAAAAATGGGCTTAAGGCCTTATATGGAAAAATCACATCAGAAGGGTTAAAAGGAGGACTTAGACCAAAGGTGGAAGGACTCCCCCGATAGCGCTCTCTGACATATTGCATCGGAGGTAGGCCTTATCACGATATTGGGACCCAGGCGGAGCCCATTGCGATATGCGATGATCGGCATCGGTAATCGGTGATCAGAGGAGATAGCTCTAAGGGCCATGTGAAGTGCGACTTGCAATTGCGATGATCGGATCAATGGATCGATGTCAGCATGTTCCATGGTATATGGAAAGAACCCCCGAGCCGTAGTGATAGTGATATGCGATGTACGATATCAACTGTCGGATTGGAAAAAGAATGGACGGTCTTGATTTGATCGAGGATCAGCAATCAGTGATCCCCGATACAAAGGGCCAATGCACATTGCGATATGCCAATAAAAGGAAGAACTGATAGAGTTTATAAGCGTGATTTCATAACTTTTGAAATCCGGATTTATGGGATTTCTGTGTATTTCCTGTGTATTGGTTTTTTTTAGCCACACGCCTATTAGCAGACCTGATGGGTTTATAGATGTGATTTCATATATTTGAGTTCAATTAAATGATCCATGATGTGTTTTTCCTGTGTATTTCCGTTATGCTGCTATTTTCGGGATTAAGGCAGAAGAAATGTTGTCGGTTCCTTTTCAATTGAAAACTTCTTCTATTCTTAAAGCGTTTTGTGCCACGCTATCAAGGTGCGTTGTGGAATAAGAATGCGTTATGGAAAACGTAGGCAGCCACAGAGATAGAAAGGAACGATTCCTTATGATTGGGGATAGGGGAATGCATGGAAGCTGCAGAGCTGGAGGATTCCACAAAAACACAGAGAGCACAATTGACAAGGCAACAAAAGTTTTCCGAAAATCACTTGGAGGTCAAGCGAAAGATGAAAAGGACAGAGAGCTCTAGAACTCGAGCACCGAGAGCCAAAAATCCTAAGAGCTTTAGAGCCAGAGGGCTGAGTAGAGGCAAATCCACTACAGGTTGGAG
Organism: Pinus taeda; assembly: GCA_000404065.3. Classification (NCBI taxonomy): domain Eukaryota; kingdom Viridiplantae; phylum Streptophyta; class Pinopsida; order Pinales; family Pinaceae; genus Pinus; species Pinus taeda. The sequence continues at coordinate 28,930 of APFE031612394.1, forward strand.
GCAGAGCTAGATAGACAGAGCCAAATAGCTAAGAGAGACAGAGCCAGATGAGTTAGAGAGCTGAGAGCCAGATCCTGTTAGCTAGAGAGCCAGAGCTGTAGAGCCAGAGAGCTCAAACAGACTTCTAAGAGCCATGGGTTGTACTAAAGTTCAGAACAACAAAGGGTCAAAATGATCAAGCTGTTACTGGTTCTTGAAGTGTTCTAAAGATAGAAGAAGGAGTTACAAAGACAGTGAAAGAATTTTGAGGGAGTTGGTGCAAGCTAGACCTCAAGATAGCTCAGAGCACTGATTGAAGGAATCTAGTCCAGAGAAGCTTAGATCTATCTGCAGAGTATGGATAGCTAGCGGGATAAGATGGTATTCTAAACCCATTGGTTTAGTTGTAAACCAATGGAGTTGAGTCAAAGACTTGTAAAAGAATTGAAGCCATAATCCCAAAGAGCCTAATTGAGTTGATTAGAGCTCAAGGAGACGTAACCCAAGATATCAGGGTGAACTCCATATTATATTGATGTCTTATGTCTTTGTTTATTTGCTACTTTATTTACTATTATGTGTGTTTAAATATTAGCATAAGCAAATATACATGAGCACTTGAACAGTTTAAAGACAAAAACAAGCATACATGTCTTTCAAGTTCTTTTAATTCCACAATTATCATTCATAAGCATAGATCTGGAGAATATATATATAAGCTTTGGAGTGGGGAAGATTCTTGTTGATTGACAAGAAGCCTTTAGTGCCCCATTTCAGACCAGGTGGTATCAAAGAGGTTTTATCATAGCAAAGGTTGATTAACCCCACCTTCAAAGAAGGTTATATTAGAGCTGGTTATATCATAGTAAGTTATACCAGAGTAGGCTGTATCATGAAGCAAGTTATATCATGATGCAGGTGAAATCAAATCAAGATGCTTGATTGACAAAGCAATCTATATGTTTGTTTGAATTGAAAGGTGTTCAAACAATAGCAAGGATTTTTTTGTTTGATTGTTTGTAAACTGACTATTGTTTGAGTTTGCAAAGGTTCAGGGAAAGTTGTTTTTAGCTAAGTCTAGGAGACGACAAGAAGGAAGAAGGGTTGAAGGCATTATTCTTATCCCAAAGGACCTCAGAGCAATCCTTGAAGCACAAGAGGTTTGTTGCAAAAGATTTCTTGAATAAGCTCTTTTTTAATCTTGTTAGAAGTTCTTTTGTTCATTTTGATGATGACTACTTCTACAAGTGAGTCCTCAAATTCTTCTTTCTTCACAAGATTCTTTGATGAAGACATGAAGCAAGACTTGTTCATCATGATGGATATGGTGAGAGAAATGTATGAGGATGGAAGGAAGAGCATCATACTTAGAAAGTAGTTGAATTCCATGAAGGAAAAGAAGAAATTGCTTTTTGACAAATTGCAGGAAATGGAGAGGCAACTTCATATTGTGAATATGAACTTGAAAAGGATGCATGAGTTGGAGACACAGATCCTTATTGCCAAAGAAGCCTTGGTCAAGTATCAACTTGAAGAAAAGGTAAACAATTCCTGTTTTTCTTCAAATTCTTCTAAGTATGTTTATATTGGTTCTTTTGAAAAGCATACCAGAGGCATAGGCTCCAAGTTAATGTCCAAAATGGGCTATGAAGGAAAAGGCTTGGGGAAACATGCACATGATATTGTTGGGCCAATAATAGTTGAGGAAAGGCCTAAGTATTTGGGTCTTGGATATTGATAGTCTTATGGGGAAAGTTCCAAAGTTACCATGAAGACAATTGAAATGGTTCCAAGAAGGAGTTTCATTGTAGGTCTTCTACCTCAAGAGTGTGAAGATTGTATTCTTAGGGAATGCAATGGTGAAGCATACCTTGCAGAAAGAAGGTGTATATAAGCATGCACTTGAACCAAAGAGTTGTTGAAACTCTGAAACCATTGAAGAGGTCGATGGTGTTCCAAAGGGAGCTACTTCTTCATTCAATTCACCTCCTCATCAAGGCAATAAAGGTGAAAAAGAAAGGTATAAATATGGTTTTAACCATATTCCTTTTGATTATGTTAAGCATGATAAATTTCCATATAAGTATGGGAAAATAATTGCATGTTCCTTTTGTGGTTTGAATAACCATAATGTTTCTAGATGTTGGAAGAGAATGGCTGCATACATGAAATTTTTGAAGGAAAGGAAGCAAGAAGCCAAAGGTCCATTGGACAAGGAAAATCATGTTTTCAAGAAGATGCGCATGTGTTGCACTTACTACCATAAGCAAGGACATATTGCTGCAAAATTTTGGACTCTGAATCCAACAAAGCTTCCACAAAACTTGAATAAGGTGGAAAGAGAAAATGGCAAGAATGGAAAGGAAGTTTCCATAAATTATGTGTTTCAAGATGATTCACATGTTGTTGTTGATGTGCGGACAAAGGAAGGACCTTTGAAATGGATTGGTAAGAAATGGTTAGAGTTCTTATCCAATTAAGGTTGCATGTCTTTTGAAGATGCATTATATCAAGTCACATCTATTTGCATTTCTTTGTTAATGGAATGCAAGTTGCAGGTTTTTTTTACCAAGAAGGTGAATGGAAAACGTTGAGTAGGAGCCTCACTTTATTACTACAACATTATATTCTTTTCAACCTCAAAAGTACAGTGTGCGTAAGTGAAATTTGAAAGGTGAAATGCATGCATAAGCATGATACGCATGAACACAGTGATGTTAACGATTTCCTTGTATTTAAACATGTATGTGTGATTAACTTGAAGGGTTGATTTTTTTGTTTGTAAGCATGCATGTAATGTTAATGTTGACTTGGAAAAAGTTGATTTTGTCTCCAAGATGGAGATAATGATGAAGTATTTCATCTTTGAAAAATAATTCTAAAGATCTTTTTCTACATGCTTGACTTGAAGGGTCAATTGTTTTAAAGGCATGTTTTGTTGGCTTGTTATCTAGTCAATCATTTGTATGCAGATGTAAATACATGGAGGTGTTCACAAGATGTGGAATCCGTTTCTTTTGTTGAAGCAAGAGTTTAGGCCATCCAGTTGTTGTCTATAATCCTATTGTTGTTAACAATTTTTGTTGACAGTATGTCAAACAAATACAAATGAAAATTTTGTGAAGCATATGTAACTTCACATTGGTTTGAGCCACCTTGGATCAATGATCAAGGCAGAGAAGTTCAAACTACCTTCTATAACCTTCTCAGCGAGAGTTCTACATGAAATCAAGGAGGACAATGTTAACAGGAGGAAAACAGTTCTTCCTAGGAGGACCAACACATCCAGAAAGGAAAGTGCTTAAAGGCTTTGGTTCAGAGGCACTATGCAAGGAACGTGTATGGAGGCTGAAAGAAGAGGGTGATGTACTCTCATTTACTATTCAGATCAATATTTCAGACTTTTGGAGACCAAAATCCTTTTAGTGGGAAGGCTTGATCAGAAAATGATCCTAGATGACTTTTTACTCAAAAATGAAAGTAAGAGGATGCTTTTGAAAATAGTCCCATTGCATAGATATTTTCAATCTAAATCTAATGGAATTTTAATGTGCTAAAATGGACTTCGGATGAAGAAGTTATTGTAATAAAAATTTGCCCATTGTCCTTTGAAAAGGAGGAAAATTCTTATAAAAATGGGCTTAAGGCCTTATATGGAAAAATCACATCGGAAGGGTTAAAAGGAAGACTTAGACCAAAGGTGGAAGGACTCCCCCAATAGCGATCTTTGACATATCACATCAGAGGTAGGCCTTAGCACGATATCGGGACCTAGGTGGAGTCAATTGCGATATGCAATGGTCAGCGTCGGTGATCGACGATCAAAGGAGATAGCACTAAGGGCCATACGATGTGCGACTTGTGATTGCGATGATCGGATCATCAGATCGATGTTGGTATGTTCTATGGTATATGGAAATAACCCTTGGGCCATAGCGATAGCGATATGTGATGTGTGATATCAACTGTCGGATCAGAAAAAGAATGGACAGTCTTGATTTGATCGGTGATCCCCGATACAAAGGGCCAATGCACATTGTGATATACGAATTGCAATATGCCGATAAAAGGCAGACCCGATAGAGTTTATAAGCACGATTTCATAACTTTTGAAATCTAGATTTACGGGATTTTTGTGTATTTCCCGTGTATTGGGTTTTTTTGGCCATACGCCTATGCGATTGTGATTTGCGATAGAATGGTGGACCCGATGGGATTATAGATGCGATTACATATATTGGAAGTCCGATTAAACGCTCCATGATGTGTTTTTCCTATGTATTTATGTTATTCTGTTGTTTTTGGGATTAAGGTAGAAGAAAGGCCGCCAGTTCCTTTTCAATTTAAAACTTCTTCTATTCTTAAAGTGTTTTGTGCCACGCTATCAGGGGGCATTGTGGAATAAGAATGCGTTATGGAAAACATAGGTAGCCACAGAGACAGAAAGGAACAATTCCTCATGATTAGGGACATAGGAAAGGATGGAAGCCATAGAGTTGGAGTATTCCACAAAAACAAAGAAAGCACAATTGATAAGGCAACAAAAGGTTTCCGAAAGTCGCTTGTAGGTTGAGCGAAACATGAAAGGGACAAAGAGCCCGAGAACTCGAGCAGTGAGAGCCAAAATGCCTGAGAGCTTTAGAGCCAGAGGGACGAGCAGAGGCAGAGCCACTAGAGGTTGGAGGTAGAGCCAGATGGACAGAGCCAAATAGCTAAGAGAGCCAGAGCCAAATGAGCCAGAGAGCTGAGAGCCAGAGCCAGTTAGCTAGAGAGCTAGAGCTGCAGAGCTAGAGAGCTGAAATAGAATTCTAAGAGCCATGAGCTGTAATGAAGTTCAGAATAGTAAAGGGTCAAAATGATCAAGATGTTTCTGGTGCCTAAAGTGTGCTGAAGACAGAAGAAGGAGTTCCAGAGATAGTGAAAGAATTTTGAGGGAGTTGGTGCAAGCTAGAGCTCAAGATAGCTTAGTGCACTAATTGAAGGAATCTAGTCCAAAGAAGCCTAGATCTATCTACAAAGTATGGATAGCCAGTGGGATAAGATGGTATTCTAAACCCATAGGTTTAGTTGTAAACCAATGTAGCTGAGTCAAACACTTGTAAAATAATTGAAGCCATAATCCCAAAGAGCCTAATCGAGTTGATTATATCTCAAGGAGATGTAGCCCAAGATATCAGGGTGAACTCCGTATTATATTTTTGTCTTATGTGTTTGTTTATTTTATTCTTTATTTACTGTTATGTGTGTTTAAATATCAGCATAAGCAAATATACATAAGCACTTGAATAGTTTAAAGACAAACACAAGAATCCACCTCTTTCAAGTTCTTTTAATTTCGCAATTATCATTCATAAGCATAGGTCTGGGGAATATATATAAGCTTTGGAGTGGGATAGGTTCTTGTTGATTGAAAAGCCTTTAGTGCCCCATTTCAAATCACTCTGGAAGAGCGTTAGTGAACCCTAATGAGTTTCTATGGGTCAAGGGAACAAGTTGACTGAGAAATATCCCAACATTCTTTCCTATGTCAGCTCACAAAAGTAGGGAAGCATCATAACTCGACCAGTTTGAAGGAATTACTAATTCCTAATGGAGTATATAAACTGGGAAAGAGCACAAAGGCATGGAAAAATCACTGCTTTTGCCTAATGGAACTCATGAAGGACTTGGAAACCCTATCCTCACATGTTATATATGCAAGGCTAGGGCCATTGTGAAAGGGGTCGAACCATTTGAAAGGATTTCCTATTTGACTGTCGAGCAGAGTCTTAGACTAAGGCATCAGAAGAGGTTAAGAAGGAGGAGAGAGAGAGGAGTTGGAGGGGTAAGGGAAGGTTGATACAACTGATGTTGTAATCACTCTTTTCTACATAAATATACAACTGTAATTGTATTGTCCACTTCGTGAAGTTGGTAGTATAACTTATTTATATGCTTATGCAACATCGTTAGCATGAGTCGCTTAGATATATGAAACTAGATATATTTATATGTTCATCCATTATTTATCAAGGTTTTATGTTGTGATATTATGGTTGTCTTTTCTATGTGCAAGTTTTGATGTGGAGCTGGCTCAAGGGTCTTCCACCTAGCTACGTTGCGCTCTCCAACAACACCACACTAAGACTTGAGGTAATAAGTCCTTCTCGCTTTGATATTCATTTGTTAAGTATAGATATGCATTCATCTTTGTGACAACTGCAACTAATCTTACAATGTGCCAAGGTTCCAAGGAAGATCCTTGAGGGTTTCTACATCACCAAACACTCATGCATTAATCCCTATAGCAAAATTGTTGACTCCATTGGGGACTACACTTAGTTCCTGGTTTTTCCCAGAAAGTTCCTAGATCTCTCTTTCTTCTAGGCCTTCCTGTACTTCTTCATTCCCTTTCCGACCACTCAGGACTATACAACACCCTTCTCTCAGTGCTTAGCCCTAGATCTGATCCCCATAACGTATGTTTTGAGCCTCTTTCCTCACTAACGTTGTCTACTAGTGTAAACAATGCTTTATAAAGCACTGTTTTCTCACAAATAGTGTGTTAGTGTTGCCAGTAACTCTCTGTAGCCTCTAGTATAGAGCATTAGCCAGCCATTTCTTGATAAAGAGCTAGATTTGTGACCTCATGGGTTGGGAAATCTGCTTGTAGACTGATCAGGGATTTGCAGTTGTGCTTGTTTGATTGATTTGTGTTCTAAACATTTTTTTTTCAAGAAAATACCTTTACTTCTTAAATTTTTTGTTTTCATTAAAGAAAAATTACAATTTTTTTTACTGTTTTCTACTTAGTTGGTTAGATCTGCATGATTTGGTTTCAAAAATTTGTTAGTGATAATTGAAATTCTATCAGTTATGCTAAGTGTTTTATTGAATAGGACGCATGGTGCATATATTAATGTATGAATGCCTTTCCCTTTGTAAAAGCAACTTATTCATCAAAAGTGAAAATTTACAAGCATTGTTTTTGCATGATTTGAGTCAGACTCCCATATAACTTCATATGTCAACACCCCTACCGAAGACTCTAACGAAGTACATTTAAAATCTACCTAACAAATTAAATTAACAACTCTTTTTACAGTAAAAACACATTAGTTTAGGCTAGGATCTTGGGATAGTCAGTGTGAGTTAACTGCCCAAGATCATACATCGAAACTAGTGTCATTAAAGAGAGAAATCCTTCTGCACTCATACTATCCGGGACCACTCCAGTAAAAGTAGAGCTAAATATGAGACAACATCAAACAGTAAGTGAAGGTAACCCGTCTTTTCTTACATCTCCTTCAGGTATTCTGTGTATCAAGGATTCCTTCAGGGATATCGGAGATGAGTTGGGGACTTAGGTATCCTACCCACACAATGTGTTGTCTGCAATTATGTCCCCCACGGTAGTGACTGTGACTTGAGGTATCCTTAGTGGCCATACTTTTAGGGACAAACACAAGGTGACTAGGATGGGCTGCCTTGGTACCTAACACAGACGAGCCTACTCTGTCTTTGGTTTTTGGGAGGGTGCTTGTCTTCACGAGAGTACTTGGCCCCTTAATCTGAGGTTCAGGAGAAGCTCAAGAGTAATCGTAATTGTACGTTTGGCCAAATCTCTTTGTTATTCATTGTGATACTAGGTCTCATCTCTAGCGATCAGTGCATATTATACAGGTTCATTTCGGTCTACTTGTTATTGATTTCCTTAGTGTTTCTTTTATTTTTTAAAAGTTCCAAATTGTTATCATCAAGACTTTAACAAATATCACTGTAAAATCTATTGTTAAAATTTATCAGTCACCGTGGCTACATCTGGCCCTCATCATCAATCTAGACGATTGTTATGTCTTCCCTCACTCATTGTGGAGGATCCACCAAGCCCCAATGAACCGGATTCCCCGTCTTCAGGCAACCAATGTCCGAGATCTAACACAAAATCAGTTTGGACATCCCACGATTCAAGCTTACCAGAATATGTCTTTACTGAAGGTTCATTCCTCCATACGAATCCGTTGGGACCAACCTTGATTCCCGTTGCATTTGTACTACCTATGTCTTCTGTTGGACTTGCACCACTAGTCCCATCGATGACTAATGGGTTTTGCGCTTTTGTGGACACTTTTGGTCCACCACCACCTCCCCAGTCGATAGTCAGTATTGCACCTCTAATGGAAAACCCTATTATCCTGCTTGTCCCAGGTTCAAACCCTATCATGACACCCACCATGAGTGGAACCCAGTATATTCCGAGTTCCACCCCTTTTGTTTCAGCCCCTAGACCTTTGACAAGTACTACACATATCGCTCCTTATAACGCTCAATAAAGCATGGTTAGCAAGGGTCCTGTCAACCACCCCTATGGTTGGCATCCATTGTTTAGTTCTAACCCCCAGGTTCAGATGCTTGGGGGCACAGTTCCCAATTTGCATATACCAGCCGGGAACATAATAGTCCCCCCCCCCCCCCCCATTTACAGTATTGTAGGGACAATCATTGATTGACATGAACCCTCCTTATGTCAGTCAAGGACCTATAGTTAATTACATGGTGAGTGGGAACCCTCAACATGGTCCCAATCAATCCATATGGGCACCCTAATCTTAACCTCAAATGATTCAAGGGGGCATTCCTTATCCTAGAGGCACTTCCAACCCCTAATCTAATAACCCCTATGGAAACCCACAATACACTATTGTCCCCCGAGGAAATTACTATTCAACGCAACCTGTGTATAATATTGGAAACAACACGATGCGAGGACCACAAGGATCCTCAAGTCATATGTCATCGCCTTGGTTCAATTCGAGGGAATTAAACACCTTGCCTTTTTTGGAAACGCTTGATATACCTGACTTGTACAAACTCACAAATGATCCCATCTATCACAACTTACTTTGGCCACTAATCCCACATAAAATCCTGACAGACATCCCGAAGTTCGAAGGGAAACAAGGGGAGGATTCAGGTACACACATCACCACCGATCATTTATGGTGTGTTTCTAACTCCATAGTGGATGATAGTATCTGGATACGACTCTTTCCCCGCATCCTTACTAGAAATGGGGCCAAGTGGTACATCGAGTTATCACACACCTCAGTTAATACCTTTGGAGCTTTAGCGATGGAATTATTAAAGCACTTCTAGCTACCCATCCACTATGAAACTAGGACAAAACTCCTCACTTCATTACGTTAGGATGCCACCACCCACATCTCTAATCATATCCATGAATGGAGACGTAGGTGGAGGCTCGTCAAAGCCCCCCTCCTAGACTATCTATTAGGGGATTGGTTATGCAAGTCTCTACTCCCCCAAATCACTAAATATGTCATCTTAGGTGGTGTGGTCACGGAAGACCAATCCATTCGTCATGCCCAACACTTAGATTTGATATATTCGTAGTCTGGCACTTTATATGATGCCATTCCCAATGTCCCTCACAACTCCAATGCTCCCACTACTCAACAATCCATAGTGCATGCCAATGGGATTATCAGCGCTACCTCTAGGGCTGCTATAAAACAACTCAATGGTCACATTGCCAAGTTGTCAGTTGACCCCTCTACCAAATCGACTTCTCTTCCTACCATCGAGAAAAAATCTATGCAGTGTACACAAAACCCAGTGGTAAGAACAAGAAGAATAAGAAAAAGACCGTTCCTTCTGAAGAGCAGTCAACAAAGTAGTACAACCCAAAGCATAAGGCTACTATGCCTTATGATGAGGGAAAGGACAAACCCGCCCAATTCCCTTGCAAAATCTATGTGGAAGACCACATGAAATATCGTTGTCCACATCTTTAGGAATGCACATATTTCATCGCTAAAAAGGACACTAGCAGGACCCCCATGGTCCTAAATTATCCTTTCCATGCTTAGCAACAACAACACCTTGTTGCAAACCAACCCCAACCCCCACAAGGGAGTAATGACAGTTCACATCATCCTTTAGCTGGTAAAGGACCATCTACCATTTACACCTTTGAAACGGTAGATCTACAAACCATAGCCAAATCTCATGGAGCTCCAATCACTAATGTTGAGGAAGCCTCCTCAAGTCAAAACCCATCGCCGCCTAATGATCTTCATATCGAAAGGTCGGTTGTTGATCATGTGATTTCCCCCCCAAAAGGGGCACTTCGTTGCACAATGCATAATACATCTGCATGTTCAACCCAAAACTATAGTATTATAGAATATTTGGTGCTAGCACCGTCAGCTAAGTTGCCGCTCGAAGTATTACAAACCTGTCTAGCACAAAGGAAAGCTTTTCTTTCAGCAATTGGTGGTATCGATCCTCAGGATTCCATGCTTGCAATTTTCGACATGGACAAATGTAAAACTCCCCTTTCACACCAGCTTGCATTTCAGGTGCAAATATTTTCGAAAGGGTGAGGAATACATAGAACTATCATTGACGAAGGTGTTTCAACCTGCGTCATGTCGGCTCGCTTTGGGTTCTCCAACCCTATCCCCACCATCAAATTCTCTTAAATCTTTCGAAAACCACACTTTCATCTGAAAAGGTTACCTAGCCTGCTACCCCATCACTTTGAGTGGGAAAACGACAACGATGGACATCAAAGTCGTAGATAGAAATCTCAACTATAATCTATTGTTGGGTCGTAGTTGGACTTACACCATGACTTTCATTGTGTCTATTGTCTTTCACATCATACTTTTTCCATTGGATGGAAAGATAGTCATAGTGGACCATTTGTCCTTTTCTCCCCTTGATTATTCCCTATTACCGAGTGCCTTTGTACCCTTAGTGGGTGGTGTACCTGACTCTTACGTCAGTATCAATATTGGTCTATTGAAGCGATCTTTGTTGATGGGTCGTTTCCCTCTTCTGCCGCTCATAGTTTGAAAAATGGTCTCTATGATTTCATCAATTCCTCATGAATCGACTGGTCCTTGGATCCTCCCAGCCCCTTCAAACATTGACACTTATGGAAAACAAATGCCACTATCACTAGCTGAATTGGCCTACCAAGCCATTCAATCTACATCGAAATCTCTGGTCACTTTCGTCACGACGAACGATACCACCTCCCCTCCCATAATTACTCCTTCTTTTTATATCCTCAATCAAGTCCTACGTTCGGAAGAAGCTATTAGAGAGATCATGTGTTTAGAAGAGCGACCTTGGGAGGACTCTCACCATCGTGTTTCGATATGTGATTCAGACACAATGCCTCTTCAAATCCTGTCATTTGACACACCTAAAATCATTTCCTCACTTTACACAACTATCCAAACTTTGGACTCAGAGGGAAACATGGGAAATATTTTGAAGACAATGCTCATCAATATTTCTGTCAAGACAGGCATCATGGAAAACATCCAGGTTGGAGCTGATTACACTCCTAAGGAAATTGCAAGCCTCACCTACTTTTTTAAGGAATTTCACAATGTATCTAGTTGGTCTTGTGAGGAAATTCCCAACATAGATCCATCTATTATCGAGCATGAGATCAAGATATATGAAAATGCGAAGCGTATCTGCCAAAGGCTTCGACCAATCCACCCCTTCAAAATGGCAGCTATTAAGATTGAGGTGGAAAAGTTGTTACATGCTAGTTTAATCTACCCCATTCCCTTAACAGAATGGGTTTTTGATCTGGTTCCTGTTGATAAGAAACAAGGTACCATCCACACATGTGTTTATTATTAGGACTTGAATGCCACGTGTCTAAAGGATAATTATCTGACACCGTTTATCGACCAAATCATCGATGACTGCGCCAGTTGTGAATCATTCTCATTCATTGATGGTTTCTCAGGTTACAACCAGATTGCCATAAAACCAATAGATCAGCAAAAAACCACCTTCATTTTCCCTTGGGGAATATTTGCCTATCAAAAACTCCCATTCGGTTTAAAGAATGTTGGAGAAACATTTCAAAGGGCCATAGAATACGCATTTCATGATATCATACATATCGTTCAAGCTTACTTGGATGACCTTCCAACCCATTCCAAGAAGTGAGTGCAACAACTAGATCATCTAAGAGATATCTTTCTTAGGTTCCGGTTCTGTGACATATGTCTAAATCCGCATAAATGAGTTTTCTTTTTTGAGTTTGGACGCTTACTTGGTTTCATTGTCTCCAAGTATGGGATTCAGGTTGATCCCAATAAGGTAAAGGAAACTACTCAATTTCGCGAACCACAATCCATTTTGCAGCTCCAATGTTTGTAGGGGAAAGAAAACTTCTTACGATAGTTCATCGTAAATTATGGTAAGTTGACAAAAGGCTTGATGCGCCTACTTAAGAAGGGAGTGTTGTACCTGTGGGATGATCAAGCTCAATGATCATTTGATGCCTTGAAAAAGGTGCTTATATCAACACCACTACTTAGTGCTCCCAACTATGGGTGCGACATTCTCCTATGCATGGCAACCTCACCATCCTCTCTAGGAATGGTCTTAGTTCAAACTCATGATGACCTGAGTGAGCATGTGATATATTATCTATTGAAAGGTCTGGTTGGGCACGAACTCCAATATTCACATGTGGAAAAGTTGTCCTTGGTAGTTGTGTTTGACATCAACTGCTTTCGACATTACATATTGTTGTGACAGACTACTGTCATCGCCTTGGAGAATCCCATGAGACACATTTTGTCTCGTCAAGTCATTAGAGGAAAATATTCAAAACAGATAGTGATCCTCCAACAATTCGATTTTGTTTTCATTGCTGCCAAGGCGAAACATTCCTTAGTCTTCGCCGAAATTTTGTCAGATCTTCCCATTTTCAATCCTAATGAGATAGCCAATGATCCTCTTCTAGATGAAGCTGTCCATCTTATCGAGTCTACTGACTCTTGGTATGGTGACATTCTTGTCTACCTCCAAGCGGAATGTTTTCGCCTTGAACTATCGTTAGGTGACCGTCATCGCACCCGCGACCAAGTGTGACACTATTTAGTTCTTAACGATACGTTATATCATTGTGGTGCTGATACATTTCTTCAACGTTGCCTCACTCATGAGGAGGCATAACATGTTTTAAATGACTACCATTTTGGGGCATGTGGAGGTCATCTTCTTGGAATATCTACTGCTCAGAAAATTTTGCGCGCAGGCTACTACTAGCCAACCTTGTTCAAAGATTGTATCAAGTATATCCGATAGTGAGACCCTTGTCAAGTGTTTACAAATAAAATGCACACTCCTCCAGACCTAATACACCCGATTATCTCTATCGTTTCCTTTACCAAATGGGGGAAGAGTTTGTAACTTGAAACCCCACTTCCTCTGCTAGACACAACTATATTATTGTACCTATAGACTATTTCATGAAATGGGTTGAAGCCCTTCCCACCTTCCAAGCTGATGGAGAAACCACGATGCTATTCCTATTTAATCATGTCATCTATCACTTCGGTGTGCCCCACATGATCGTTACAGACCATGGGTCTCATTTTCAGAATCACATGATGTCTGACTTAACATCGTTGCTTGGTTTTAGATAGGATCAATCATCCTCCTACTACCCCCAAGCTAATGGCCAAGTAGAGGCCGTCAATTGCGTTTTAAAGACCATGATCTATAGGTTAGTAGGGAATCATAAAACCCACTAGCATCAAATGTTATATCCTACGCTGTGGGCATACCGAACTTTAGTAAAAACTGCTACAGGCTTTACACCTTTTCAACTACCTTATGGCCTCGAAGCAATTTTACCAATCGAGTGTCAGATTCCTTCCATAAAAATCGTTGTTGAAATCTTGCCCGACACCACTGTTGAAGAAGAGCGCCTGCTATAACTAAATAAACTAGATGAAACCAATTGAGATGTAAAATTAGCACTCGAAGCCCACAAGCGCCGGGTCAAAGCCCAGTATGACAAAAAGGTTAAGCCTCGTTCTTTCCGAGAGGGAGATCTTGTTTTACTCTACAATAAAAAACATGACATCTTGGGGGTAGGAACACTTCAACCCTTATGGCTCAGTCCATTTTTCATTACAAAAGCCCTCTCAAAAGGGGCATATGAACTTCAGGACTGGGAAGGAGCCCCACTTGTTGAGCCCCGAAATGGGCTCTATCTGAAAACATATTATGCCTAGTACTGCACTAGGAATGTGCTTTGTAATTTTATGTATTTATAATTTTTTCTTCTTTTTGATGTGACTGGATTTTTTGGTATTTCTTGAAGTATTTGTCTCATACATATTTCTCGTTATTCATATTATCTTCATTCCCCTTAGCATATGTAGGATACACGAATAGTGCCAGTCGTCATATGGCACATTGCATCAGTTGCTTGGGTCATTTACACACCTGAGTTGGAAATATTTTGTTCGAGGGGAGTCTTTCCTGGTACTGCCACCAACAATATTGCTGAGTACATGTCCGTAATTTCACTTCTCACTAAAGCGTCATCAAGGGACATCTCTAATCTAGTGGTCAGGTTAGACTCTCAGCTTGTTGTTATGCAATTGAAAAATCATTATCACATTCATAATCCAATCTTGTTGTGTCATTATTTAAGGGTACGACTCTTAGAATGCCAATTTGAGTTTATTACATATGAACACATTCGTAGAGAATTTAATGCAGTTGCTGAGTTGTTGGCAAAATATGTGTTAGATTGACATCTGCCTCATTCATTATAGATACATGTATGAAAGAAAATATTTACACAGTTAAAAATTTCCAGTCTTTTACATCATAAATTTTCCCAAAACTTAGGTGTTTTAAGTACAAAATGGCTACTAATCCTAGCTATAAACACCTACTGGCTATACCATGCATTTTCTAATAGAGGCTACTACTCATAAAAATACAATACTGCTGTAGCTATCCTCCAAAGAGGAACCATAAACCAGTCAGGCACACCAACTTAGTGTTGTTGCATATGACCGGTGATATCCCTCATAGGAAGGGGGGGCACACCCATTCTCAAGATCTCCAGGTTCCTCAAAACCTTGCGAAGACTCTCAGTATCACCCCCGCCTTCTGGAAGTTGGCCTCCTTGCCTCCAGGTCGCACCAGTGCCACATCTGTGTCAAGAAAAAAGCTTCATGTCAGTGCTTGCTCACCCATAAAATCGACAAAAACATAACATAAACATTCAAAAGCTTAAAAATACTTTAATTACTCTCAAATAAACCTTCTTACCTTAAGGCCCCCATTTTGTACTAGGTGGAAAAATCAAGTCAGGGTCACCTGTGAAGTCCATGCCCTCGTAGGCACAGTCATCTATCATCACAATCTAGCCATTGAGCCATTCAAAGGAATCTTCTTCGAAAAAGTCGGATGGGTCTTCCTCCTATGCGAGGATCAAGCAATGCCCATTGCCTCTGTCTAGGCTCCCTCAGATCGAGGGGACCTAAGCTCATCCGCGGGTGCATAATTGGCACCCTCTAAAGTATGAAGGAGACAATGAGAGTGCCATACCCAAAACACTTTTAGGTATGGGTCTTACATGCGGTCAACTCTGCCTTCAACTAACAAAGCACCGCCTTGCACCAATTAAATATCTATGGCTGGACACAGTCAATTGCAAGCAATAGTTCGGCCTTTGTCACAACATGGGGACTTTTAGACCCCGCTAAGCACACAATCATCCATAAAATGACCCTCATAGATCTGGATCTAATCCTCTCTATAGGGACTCTATTGCTGATGAGTCTGCTCTCAAGGATACAGTAAGCTCAAACCAGCTCTAAGGTGGATTGGGGATCATGCCTACCACCAGTCAATTTTTCCCGTGCTCCTGTGAACGAAAAACCAATCAAGAATATATATAATCTCGGTCAATGGCCAACTCATGGTCCCCAATCTAGAACACCTGTTCGTGTTCATCCCAGCGCTGAATAATCCAACTCAAAAGGTCCTCCTGACCTTTCATCAAGTCCAACTGTGCATACTTCATCAAACCACACCGGCGCAATGCAAGTATGCAAGCTGGATCATTTTGCATCAACAATTCTTGTTGATCATGGGCCCATTCTCTCCATAGACTAGTCATAACGGCTCAAAAACTACACAAATCAACCCAAAAATCAATGAAAATGGGGCAAAAAATCTCAAGAAATCATTGCCTAAGGTTTTGGGGTGCGGACTCATGCACTAAATCCCCCCGTAGTGACAAAAAAGGAGGATTAGCACCCTCCCCCAAGTTGTAAAGGGCGTTTAATGCTCCCTACAGGACTAGAAGATGGCGTTAGGCACAATAAATGATCTAGGGCTCCCCATATCTTCAAAAATACACCCCAAAAGCAGCTCAAAAGGTTGAATAATGCAGGATCAAGGTTTTGGCATGTATTTGGGACTAATGACACATCGAATGGTCGCCTGGATCTCCTGAAATCATCCGTGAAAAATCTTCTCCTCTTTAGCTCCAAAACACTCTCACAACTCTCAAATGATGTAAATGGTGAAAGTGGAGGCTCAAGAACTCCCTTATAGTCACTTTGGAGACATGAATTAGCTTAATTTAGGTCATTAAAGTATAAGTAGTCCATTTCCTATGATATTTTCCATGCACCATGACCCCATATTGGCAGAAATTGCTCATGTTTTGATGAAAGAACTTTCAGGGTTGAACGAAAGAAATGACCATGTTTGATTCTCAATGTGCGCTTTCTTTTATTGGATGTTTTCTCACTCTAAAACTGAAAAATCCCCAAGTTTTTCATTGTCAGGCTTGTTAAACACTTACGACGATGGCCCGAGAAACCCTTTTTCTCTCTTTCTCTAGCTCACTAAACTGAAAAAGATCGACTGAGCATTCTTTTTTGGTACTTTTTCCGCACTCATAAAATTGAAAAAACCCCGAGTTCCTTCTTTAGACTCGTTGAAAAATTATAAATAAGCTCTGAGCATTCTTTTTAGGAACTTTTCTTGCTCGTTAAATACAAAAAAATCCCAAGTTTTAGTCATTGGACTCGTTAAAAACCTATGACGACGATATGAGCGCTTTCTTTTTTGGGACTATTTCTTGCTCTTAAATCGAAAAATCCCTGAGTTTTTCCCTTCTTCTGGCTCGTTAAATCTACGAAGAAGGAATGAGCAATTCTTTTCCCTCTTTTTCCTCACACATTAAACTGAAAAATATACCTCAATTTTTCTTCATTTGACTCATTAAAATTCGATGAAGATCTATTGAGTTTGTCATTGTGTGACTCATAAAAATTTCATGACAAATATTGAGTTTACACATCCCTCATACTCGTAACAAATTGAGGAAAACATCTATTGATCATAGACCTCTCTTTATTTGGACTCAGTAGATTAACTTACGGAAAAGAAACCTTTTTGGGTATACTATTAAGCCTTTGTCACACTCGATTAAAAACAATGACAAAGGGACCACCCTGGAGTCATTCTATACAATCTTTTTAGACTCTTGAAATATGAAAATACCACCGAGTTGTCCCGTCTGGACTCATTAAATTAAACAGTTGAGGAATGGAGTCACTCTTTACGATCTTTTTAGACTCTTGAAACATGAAAAGACCACTGAGTTTGCTTGTCTGGTTTCATTAAACTAATCAGATATGGCATCGAGTCACTCTTTTTACGATCCTTTTTAGACTCTTTAAGTATGAAAATACTGATGAGTTTACCCATCTGGACTCACTAAACTAATCATATGGGGAAGTGAAAAATACAATTGCTTTGTGTTTGGTATTGTGAAAAGAGTTTTTTGGCAGCAGTCTCTCCCTTGAACATGGCACTCCCTCAGATAAAACTTCCTTGTGAGAACCTCTCAATATGAACCTTACCATCCTTTGAGTTTAGCCTATATACCGCAATGTTCTTGCATCCCTGTATCCTAACACTCTTTGGTGTTCACGAGTCTAGTCTTGCATGGTTAAAGTCATTGTCATGCCTACTATTGTTCAAGGGAAAACCTTTATCTTCTGTTTCCTCCATCAAACCATTAAGCATATCCTATCATCATGCCCTCTGTCACTTTGACCCAATGCTCAAAATATTCCTAAAAACAAAAATCATTGTTGTCCTGTTTCGTGTCGACTGATATAGGACACCTTATTGCCTACCTTTCGATAGGTCTCTTCCTATCGACTTCAACACTCTATCTAGGAAGAAGACCCAGAAACATTTAAGTACCTTGGTAGTTGCAGACATTAGTGGCAGATCACCTTGTGTTTGGTCAAGGTTTCAATTATTGGCTCCTGGTTAAAAGATTATATGAGTGTTTGACGAAAAAAACATTATTCACACTCACTAGATTGTATTGTGCATCTTGGAGACCATCACCATTATCAGTGGCCATCCTCGTGTCTATTAACAGTATCCATTATTGACTGGTAACTAGACAATTTCGTGCATGTTCAACCTCAATTCCTATATTCACATGTATCAATCTATGTTGTCGCGGTGAAGTGGAAATAAAGACCTTGGATAGAGGCTTACATCACTCAGCCTTGTTTCCTCCCCCAAGTTGTGTTTATTGTTTTTTGGAGACAACTCATCAGAATGATCCTATTCTGACATAGGTTCCGCATTGTGCTTATCAATGGCCAACATCGTCACATCTCTTTATTGAGAAAATCACTCTGACATAGCTACTGAGCATGGGAATTCCCGACTTAGGACATGATTCTAGTTGTTTTATATATGTGTTGTATCAGGTTTCTCGTACTTCTCAAAGCTCCAATCTTCTCTCTCTTTTCTCCAAATAAAAGGACAGTTAAATATAAAGTATTTCAGCTATCTTCGTAGCCTCTGATATCACACTTTAGGAAGCACATGTTATATAGGAAAATGACCTCCTCACTAGCTCAGAGGAGAAAGACATGATTATTGAAGGACTGACCAAGTTCACAGTCCCAATTGTCATGCTAACATTGTCTAAACACTAGCAACCTACTTTATAAAGCTTCCTAGCAAGGCTAAGGGTGCGTTAGTTCCTAGGTTAACTTCGTATGTTACCTCAGGAAGAGTGTTAGTGAACCTTAATGAGTTTCTATGGGTCAAGGTGTTACAATCCATTTGGGCACATCACTCCCATCATCCAAATTAGTGTTTTAGGGCTCATCAAACCCTAATTTCAGTTGCTAGATGCCCTAAAAAAGTCACCCTTTTGAATGCCTCCTTCCCAGATAGTTTCATTACTTGAAGACATCCTGAAATGATCTCTAAAGGGACCAGCGTAGGTAGGCTCATGTAAGGGTGTGCTGTAGAGAAATTGAGTCCATGCTAGGGTTCTCTGCAGAGCACTTAGGCCCTCTTTCACTTGGTCGGGCGAGATTGAGTGAAATTCACATAGGGTTTGGGGAATATTCTTCTATAAGTCTTCTAGAAGTTTCGCTCACTTATCAACTCCTATGAGCTTGAAAATGGATGAGGAACGAGTTAAGATGCATCCTATCCTCTCATCCCTTCCTCCATGGAACTACTTCTAAGTATGGAAGGCCATTCAATACCCCCATTTGTGACATAACCTCCTTCTTTTCCTATACATTGAGCACTCATATAAGTGATTAGGGGCTGGACTTTGATGATTGTAAGGAGATAATGTTAGTTTGAGAATTGATAATATTGTAAGTGTCTTTATGCTGTCAGATTGTCATGCTTATGATGTGATGTGGATGAAACCAAAGCTGGAGGAGTGACTTCGAATCAGGCTTCATGGTTGTAATTCTTCCTTCTATTCAGTAAATTATTTGCAACTTTTTCCATATGCTTATCTTGACATGTGATGATTATATGTGTGAATGTATCTGATCCCATTTACTTGTAATCAATAGATCTTTTGCTTTGATAGGTTCTTTGTCTTCTATTGATGCTTATAGGTACTTCTAAAGCATGTTAAGTATGGGAAGGAGCGACATGATTGATACAAAGGAGGCAAGAGGAAAGTGAAAGTACAAGTAGGTCCTCCCATTTTCTTTGTCTTATCTATTGTTTATATAGAAAGGTTAAAGTGCTTTAAGTTGTTGTTCTATATATAGCTACTGTCTAGGGAATTAGTATTTATCCATAGATACCAAATTCTTCATAACACAAGGGAACAAGTTGACTGAGAAATATCCCAATATTCTCTCCTATGTCAGCTCACAAAAGCAAGGAAACATCAGAACTCGACCTTTTTGAAGGAATTACTAATTCCTAATGGAGTATACAAATGGGAAAGAGCACAAAGGCATGGAAACATCACTGATTTTTCCTAATGGAACTCATGAAGGACATGGCAACCCTATCCTCACATGCTATATATGCAAGGCTAGGGCCATTGTGGAAGGGGTCGAACCATTTGAAAGGATTTCCTATTTGATTGTCGAGCAGAGTCTTAGACTAAGGCATCATAAGAGGTTAATAAGGGAGAGAGAGAGAGGAGTTGGAGGGTGTTATCAAGAAAACTAATGTCTATTCAGAGCTGCTAGTCCCACTAAGACAGGTAGTTATCTTAGAAACAAACAAATTAAAGTTACTTGTGTTTTCCTTTATGAGAGATAGATGAGAGAGAAGTAGGGAGTACCAACCTCAGTCTTTCGCTTGGCTCCTTACTTGTTTCCTCTCTCCCTTGATAGAGTTTCGCAACTCCTTCCTCACTTGTACCGCTTCAAAGAACACCTATAGAGTCAAAGCAGCATAATACCATCAAAGCATAGAGATCTATAACCATAAACAATATAGGATCAAATATATATTAACCATACAAATGCATACAAAAATACAAAATTCAAAGATATACAAGTATATGGAGGAAAACTCAAATAGCTTTATTGATAGAAGTAGTATAAGAGAGGATTACAACCAAGATGTCTGATCTAGCGCCATCCTCCCAGCATGAAATCCCTCTTTACCTCATGAAATGCTTAGATCACCCAACGATACAATGTTTCACAGAGAAACCAACAACAATTCCTTACAAAATACAAAATTCCAGCCTCTGGATCTCTACGATGAGGGATCCATATATAGATATTTTTATGTGGGTGAGTCAGATTCTGGGATTTTGACTAGTGTCACTTCTCTGATAGTTCTTGGTTCCACTTGGAGATTTCATGATCTCTTACTCATCCCTGGGCGAATTTAGAGAGGCAAGTGTCAAAGGGGCAATTTCTAGAAGGTTCTCTGGGTTTCCACCTAGCCAACTGCCTCTGCCATTTGTTTGCTCTCACTCATCGCACCCTACAGAAGGGCTTTTCAATATACATCACACTTTTTGCATGTAGCAGGTGAGATTCATTGAACCCTTAGCACTGAGCAGTCTGTATGGTCCAGTTTTGACTAGTTCTGAGTAGTTTTTCAGGGAGAACTTCTGGGAGATGATGCAATCATCTGACCTTGTTCCTTTAGGGTATGAAACAACACTTTTAGGGGCTTAGAAGCCCTTGGTTTATGGACATATGAGATTGGGGTTGCACTTCCCAAATATGTCTATAACAGTTTCCCCCTAAAGCATGAGGTCGTAAATCTTCTAAAGTTGGGTGAAATGCTTTATCGTGAGGATCCAAGGTTTTTCGAACTAGAAGGTGACCTATAATAAGATACAATACAATACATTATATTGATAATATTTTCATGATCTAGTCGAGGTGGGCATTCTCATGCTCAGCTTTATAAATTCATTTTCATGTACATATGGCAGACAAACGTCTGTGTGACAGACTGATGATTATGGTAGAGCCATCATCCTTTGGCTTGGATGATTATCTATGCAGCTATGATGTACATTTGATGTATTTATTTTCCTGAATATCTATCATAGCCCGGATGGATGAAACTAGATCCGGGGTCTTAAAACTCATTCAATCTTTGCCTGAAGTACAAGTCGATCCATGTGAAAAGATGTTCTAATGTTGAACATGGAAAGACATCTCCTGATTACTAGCTAATGCTGTAAGTTGTTAACAGGCATGAGAGGAATCATCGATAATGATAATGACCATCAAGGTACTACAGTACAATTCACATGGTGTGAATACATGAGTCGATGTCGAAAACCACGCAAAACCTTTGGGTCTAAGGCCATTGACGTAAACCTGTTGCCAAAAGTGAGAAGCTTGCCATTGAGGCATGCAAGCTTCAAAGTGATGAAAGGGTTGTTCCTAAGTCAACTTCTTGGATAATGAGCTGATGTCGACAAGAAGTGACCCATCGTAGGAGAGCCTTAATGAATCCCACATCTACGACATGGAACAGAGCAAATGATTTTGTGGAGGTGAAAACGATCTGATGATACACAGTTCAGGGTGGCGGCCATGAAAGAATGGAGCATTAAGTTATTGCAGCGGATGAGGCATTAGCTGGGTTGGTGAATTCTCTGAGCGACTTCTCTTGAACATATCGGCGAAACTGAAATGGATTGGTAGCGTTAACCCCAAAATGGATGGTACAGTGGACCAATGGTGATATGACCGGTGAATGGAATAACCCAACCCAACTCAATCATGGTGATGGAGTGAAAGTGTCATGTTCAAGAGCGACTTGCTACCAATGAAATTTTTTCAAGTTTTCTTCCCAATTTTCCCTGGTCATTGCTGACTAGTACCTCTTTATTTTTTTCAAGCTTGAGGAGGATAACATATGCTTGTTCTATAATTTTCCCTTCGGGCAAACCTACCACTATGTTTTAATGAGCCTAGCGATGGTGAAAATCACTCTTGTTTGCATGGACAAGTTTGTCGCTATTGTTTTAACGAGTTTAACAACAAAGATAACTCAGTCCTTTTCAATTTTAGAGAGTCTAAAAAGAGATGGAAAGGAAACTTCAGTATTCCTTTTTCGTAATATAATCCCTTAAGTCTGAAAAAGTATAAAATAATACGAAAGGGATGACTTTTCGATAGTTTTAACAGGCCGAACAAGATAAATGCTTGGTCTTTTTGTGTAATGATCACTCACGTCCAAAAAGATTAAAATCTAGAGGAGGGATGGCACTTCCGATCGCTTTAACGAGCTGGAGAGGCTAATTGCTCGACAATATTTTCATATTTTACAAGTTAGATGAAAAGAGCTTAAAGGAGACTCATTTTTTGAGGAACGAGTGTTGTTTTCGGATAGTAGATGGTTCCAGGTAAGGTTTGGAACTTTTCAATCATGGCAATGTAGAGAAGCTGGCTAATAGAATCATTCATCGCAGTTGTTCCTCAAAATGGGTAAACAATCAAATGGAGGCGCATGATCGGCTAAAAAAGAGTGGAGGTGATGGTAAGAACACGACCAAGGCTCAAAAGCTGATAATTATGCGATCGCAAAGATTATTTACCGAAGGTGGGTTCATTTTTTAATGAGCTTAAACTCTGGGGGAACATTTTCTCATTGCTAGGTTTATTTTTTAACGATCTTGAACTTCACGTAAAACTGCTTGTGCCAGTCGTATAATAAGGATGTCTCATCGATAGGTTCATTTTTTAGGGAGCTTGCCCCATTCTAAACTTTTCTCTAAAGCCTTTCGTATGCAAGCTAGGAATGACCAACCTATGAGTTTAAAGGGTTGAGAGCCTACAAACTAAGAAAATAAAAGGTCACTTTTCATTTGCACGCAAAAATGTTTGCACGCCCCCAGGTATAACAAAGTAGAGTTTCCAGGTTACCATACAGGAGTTCTTGCATTAGCAAGATTGTTCCATCCATGTAGCACACAAAACGCTTCCTTGGATTTGTCCATCGAAATGGATGAAGGTGATTCCAGTTCCAATCACCTAATCTTTGACGGGGGAATCTTTTTCTAGTCTAATTCAATTTTCCTAAACGGAAAGGGGAGTAGACTAGTCATATTCCTATGAGGAAACCTACCTTATATCTTGGGTTTTTCTACCAAAGAAGACCAGGGCACATGCCCCCCGGGTTTCAGTCACAATCGCCGAATCACTCACGATCATCAGGTCGATAGACTGGAGATTGATGAGACATTCCTTGCATAAAAATACCAGTTAGGGATGGAATTTGACTAAATAGTTGTGTTTGAACCAGGAAACGAAAGCTGATCAACTAAGTGGACCACTCTTCCTTCATCTGGAAAACACATCACTCGAAAGGGTGAGGAAATGATAGCTCCCATGCTATAAATGTAGTCACGTCCAAGGAGTAGATTGTAACCTATAGGCCCTTGGACTACCATCATGTTTAGATGAACAATTTTCCTTCTCAAATTTATAGGAAAATTTAGAAGGATCCCCAATGGTCAACTGGTTCCTTTGTTGAAGCCTGTCAGATTTCGAATCTCAGGCAAAAGCGATGGAAAACCAAGTGCTTTCCAAGAAGTTGAGGAAAGGATACTCACAGAAGCCCCTTCATCTATGATAGTACCAACCATGATCATTCTGTAAGCTTGTACTATAATTCGGAATGGTACATTAGATGGTAGGTGGGGTCTCCCTAGTAGATTCTAATCAAAGGAAATGACTAGATTGCTTGGAGGAGGGACTGAATAAATGGCTAGATAAATCTCCGACAAACTTCCTTCATGCGGTAAAGGAACGGGTAGATTGCCCCTGTGTTTGTTGGATTCTGTGTTAACGAAAAGAATTTGAATGGTGTCGTTCTCATTCTCTTTGGTCACTGTATCATCTGAAGGTGGACCTTCCGAAGACAAGACTGGGTCGACTGCTATCTCGACCTGTTGACTTTGGTCCGGTGTGGACTCGGAGGGTTTATTTTCAATGATAGCTACTTTGACCGACAACAATGGTGTGTTTCAGTCAGATTTTCAACTAGCGATGGACTCGACAAGAGTTTCTTGTATCCAGGAGGAAGTTGTTGCGGTGAAGCAGGACGGTTATCCAAGACTGTTTTAGCTTCGTCTAGAAAAGGACAATGGTGGAGGGAATGATTTCCTTCACACAATATACAAGGAAATTTAGATCTTCCTTTTTGTCCATTGACTTCATTTTCACTAGTTGACGGTGTACTTTCAACATGATCGTCAGAGGTTGAGGACACCGGATTGTGTAAGCGAGGAGACTAGTCCCTAAGATTTGTGGGATGTAAGGACAACCTCGATTATAGTGGTCTCCTTTGCAAATGACACATGGATATTTAGGTTTGGTTGGTGCAGTGTGTGGATTTTTGCCAGACGATGCATGGTTTTCCCCTTTTGCCGTTGGCTTCTTCTTCTTCTTCTCCTTCCCTTTCTTCTTCTTCTCAGTTACTTGGTTTTTAGTGCTACTAGCTTCACCAAGCGAAGAGGAAGAAGGAGAGGGAGAAACAAACGAAGTAGAAGGTTGGGGGGTAATTCTAATATCATCTGGTTGCTGATTTGATTGCTCAGGAATCACGGTGTTTTGAACGATAGAGGTCGAGAAAAGCCATATTGGAAAGCCAATTGTAAGTCCTAGAAGGGACAATGTAGCCATATGAGGTGCACCAACATCTCCCCAAGAGGAGAATGGACTAGGATTCCCCCCAAGGGGAAATCCTTGATTGGTGGACTCCATTTTCTCAACCTAAGACGAACGAGGGAACAATGATCTTATACCAATTAAAATAAATTTTATGACGCTTTGACACAACTTGCTTTTTCAATTTTGAAGAGTCGAGAAAAAGCTAAAGATGACTCTAGTCGCCTTCGATTTGTAATGAGCCTAAAGTGACAAGTGCTAAAATGGACCTTTTCGTTAAGGAGTCTAAAAAGGAACAAAAGTGATTACTCTGGAAATCTAGACAGAGGGATTACCAAACCAATTGCAAAACTGTAGAATACTTCTTAAGGTACGACAGTCAATCTTCCCAAATGTTGTGTTCAGTGCATTGCGATCGATAGGGCGGTAGACACGGCTTCCTAAGGATAAAGGATATAGCCTATTGTGGTCTCCCAATATATACTCGATGGTATGTGGGAGCACAAGTCCGTACTGCACTTGTCATATCAAAGAGGAGGATTCGCCAACCTCGATTTGAAAACGATGTTTTCCAGGCTTTATGACGCTGGAATACGTTCTCTAGCCTAGACTTCTAGATGTGTGCGTTAGGTTCCAAAGTGTTTTTATGTTATTGAGGTTTATTTACAGTTGATCTTTCTTAAGAAGTTTGCCTTTAAGTTCCCCACGTGATGTAGATATACAATTCCTAAATATGCAATCTAAGATGATAAACAATCATTTACTTTCTTTTTGCAATGAAAATCCTAGCTACTAAGGAAAGAGAAGTAAAATTATTTCAGCATAGAGCAGAGAGCACACACTAGATGCACTTTTCCTAAATCAATTACTACATGCAAATGCACATGCATGTATTGTTTTTCAGTTTCCTTAATGTGAGAATGACAAAAATAAAACTAAGTACAGATCTGAATCTTTTTCTTTCAAAGCAACAGTACTGACAAGTTTTTCCTGAAAAAACGAAAGGGAGACTAAGACGACACTTTGCAATTTCGAATTCAAAAAATGAAAGGAAGATTAAAACAACACTTTGCGATTTCAAATTCAAAAAACGAAAGGAAGACTAGGATGACACTTTCCGATTTCAAATTTAAAACTGCTTTCGACACTTTGAAATACTAATAAATTCAAATCAAATACAATGGAAAAAGTGTAATCGACTATCTAAAAGAGGATTACTTTACGAAACTCTTTTCTTTGACTGAAAACGACACTTGCGACACTTTTAAATCAAAAGACGACAGTCCAATTAAGCTATTGTTTGCAAAGGAGAACTGTAAATGATGAAAAATACATAAAAAAAACACTCACAATTCTTTATCAATGGAGGCTGAATAATGCAAAGGAAGAGAGTTTCAACAATGATACATTGATCATAGACAACAAAAATATTGAATAAAGCTGAAGACAATGAAGAAAAAACCAAAATCTGGAGGCAGAAATAGTCTTACTCAATCATTGCACCTGTAACACAGGGAAACAGGGATGCATCTCACCTGCAACACATGGGAGGTGCGATGCATCCAGGTTGCCAATGAGAGATAGTGTGATGGTCCAAGGACGAGATTGAGCTTGATTTTTGCTCACAGTTTTCAACTAAGTTCAGGGGTTTAGGCTGAGCTAATGATAGGAAGTAAACACAAAGTATAAGGGCTGATCTAATGAGGTTATTTGAGCTACCACCAGGGCACTTAGGATGTTTGCAAGTCAATTGTTCAGTTCATAAACAAACCCGGAGATGGACTGAAGCAGCATTAATCTACTTTGTAGTTGCATAGAAAAAGCATTTAGAAGGCTAGCTAGCTTAACTTCAGGCTCCGTTTGTAGTTTATAATGAAAACAAATAGAAATAAATAAACAAACTATTCATTCCCTAGTGGAGTCACCATTTTGTTATCAGGAAAACTAGTGTCCATTCAGAGCTGTTAGTCCCACTAAGACGGGTATCTATTTTAGAAACAAACAATTTAAAGTTACTTGTGTTTTCCTTTATGAGAGATAGATGAGAGAGAAGTAGGGAGTACCAACCTTAGTCTTTCGCTTGGCTCCTTACTTGTTTCCTCTCTCCCTTGACAGAGTTTCGCCGCTCCTTGCTCACTTGTCCCACTTCAAAGAACACCTGTAGAGTCAAAGTAGCATAATACCATCAAAGAATAGAGATCTATAACCATAAAAAATATAGGATCAGATATATATTAACCATACAAATGCATACACAAATATAAGATTAAGATATATACAAGTATATGGAGGAAAACTCAAATATCTTTATTGATAGAAGTAGTAGAAGAGAGGATTAAAACCAAGCTGTCTAATCCAGTGCCATCCTCCCAGCATGAAAGCCCTCTTTACCTCATGAAAAGCTTAGATCACCCAACGATACAATGTTTCACAGAGAAACCAACAGTACTTCCTTACAAAATACAAAATTCCAGCCTCTGGATCTCTAGGATGAGGGATCCATATATAGATATTTGCAGGTGGGTGAGTCAGCTTCTGGGATTTTGATTAGTGTCATTTCTCTGATAGTTCTTAGTTCCACTTGGAGATTTCATGATCTCTTGCTCATCCCTGGGTGAATTCAAAGAGGCAAGTGTCAAATAGGCAGTTTCTAGAAGATTCTCTAGGTTTCCACCTAGCCTACTGCCTCTGCCATTTGTCTACTCTCGCTCATCGCACCCTACAGAAGGAAGTTTCAGTATGCATCACACCCTTAGCACTGAGCAGTTTTTATGGTCCAGTTTTGACCAGTTCTGAGTAGTTTTTCAGGGAGAACTTCTGGGAGATTATGTAATCAATTGACCTTGTTCCTTTTGGGTATGAAACAACACTTTTAGGGGCTTAGAAGCCCTTAGTTTATGGACATATGAGATTGGGGTTGTAGTGCCCAAATATGTTTATAACAGAGGGGTAAGGGAAGGCTGATACAACCGATGGTTGTAATCACTCTTTTCTACATCAATATAGAACTGCAATTGTGTTGCCCACACCGTGATGTTGGTAGTATAACTTGTTTATATGTTTATGAAACATCGTTAGCATGAGTGGCTTAGATATATGCAACTAGATATCTTTATATGTTCATGCATTATTTATCAAGGTTTTATGTTGTTATATTACGCTTTTCTTTTCTATATGCAGGTTTTGATTTGGAGCTGGCTAAGGCGTCTTCTACCTAGCTACGTTGCACTCTCCAACAACACCACACTAAGACTTGCAGTAATAATTCCTTATCACTTTGGTATTCATTTGTTAAAAATAGATATACATGCATCTTTGTGACAACTACAACTAAGCTTACAATTTTCCAAGGATCCCAGGAAGATCCTTGAGGGTTTCTACATCATGAAACACCCATGTATTAATCCCTATAGAAAAAGTATTTCCTCATTTTCTTGGATTCATCTTCTAATAGGAAGTTTAATAAGATACCCTAAGGGTCTTTCAAATATAAATAACCATTTAAAAGACAATACTAATATATTTTAGTCTAAAAAATCTATCCAGAGTCTTACCTATTCCTCGTGGTAATTTTAGATTATGCAGAATGTAAAAAACATCAACATACCACGAACATTATTTGAAACAATCTTCTTCTTTAACCATTGATTCTTCACGTGAAAGATTTGATAATTCAAAAATTGAATTTATACCAAAAGTGTCAAGATTTTTTTCAGTCATTAGTCTAGCCAAACCTTGTCCTTTAATTAATTTGGTAGGCTTGATTTCCAATTCAAACTCTAACATCTTAGCAATCCATGTACCTCTCCTGCCATAACTATTCGGCTGAACTAAAATACTCTTTATTGCTGCATCTGGAACATAGGAAATTACGTGAGAATGCAGTATAAAGAATCTAAAATATTTAAGTTCCTTGATTAACACATATGCCTATTTTTCCATTATGTTGTATTTTAGTTCAACATCTCTCAATGCCCTGCTGAAAAAGGAAATGGGTTGTTCTTGACCTGTCGCATTCTTCTG
The DNA here is from genome assembly GCA_000404065.3 of Pinus taeda. Lineage (NCBI taxonomy): Eukaryota > Viridiplantae > Streptophyta > Pinopsida > Pinales > Pinaceae > Pinus > Pinus taeda. Next base: position 58,197 of record APFE031612394.1, read on the forward strand.
AAGTAAAACATCAACGATGGTGTGTTCAGAGGCAAGAGAAAAAATCATAAAGTATTTTGAGAAATCTAGACTAATGAGTAAAGTTCCCAACAACTTGCCTTCTTTCATAGCGAAATGATATTTTTTTGGATTCTAAGAAACTTCGAATTCCCTGCACTTAGTGAAGACTGTCCTCAAATGATTTAAGTGAACAAATTCAGTTTTTAAAAAAGACAATTATATCATCTAGCTAAATTACAACAAACTTATCTCTTTCATCAACAAAATTGATATCCATCGCTCTCTTGAAGGTGGCTCCGACATTCACGAGTTCATAAGGCATTTTTGAATTCATAAATGTGCCCCAGGGTGTGGTGAAAGAGGTATTGTCTTGATCTTTTGGATTAACCAGGATCTGATTATACCTAGAAATCGCATCCAACATGGAAATCATTTCTAATCCAACTACCTTTTTCAGAATGTGATCCATTTGGTAAAGGATAATTATCCTTCAATGAGACTTTATTTAATTTTCTAAAATCCACGCTCCAACAAATGTCCCGGCTTTTTTTTCTGAATGGTACCAAATTTTCTACCCAATTTGAAAATGTTAGTGGGATGATGATTTTTGCAGCCAACAATCTATTCACCTCTTTTTCAATCAGTAGTAGTAGCTTTGGGTTAATCCTCCTCAACTTATGTTTAAGGGGCTTCTCATTCTCTTTGAGTGGTATAGTATGTTGGATGACAGTTTTTTCATAGACCTTCAAGTGTTCATATCTCTAGAAGAATACATCTGTAAATACCTTTAACAATTCTACATTCTTCATCAAATGCTCTGGTTTCAAAGTGTTAGAAACTTTGACCATTTTTTTTAGTTCCCAAATTATAATATTCCATATCCCCATCAGCTGGCAGGATTCTGGGTTTTATTGCCACATAATTTGAATCAAACAAACACTTCAAAGGAACCAAGCCTCTAGGGATTATGTTATTACTTAACTAAATTATATCTTATCCAACAACAATGTTCAAAAAGCCTATTGTTTCAACATCTTTTTCTGTGTTCTCACCTTCATCTTTGTCATTTGGAGTGCTAAGAAACTCATCAGTTCTTTCAAGAAATATTTTAATCTATTAATCATCTTCAAATACTTGCCAATGCCTAGTGTTATCCAGAATTGATGGCCTATTTTTAACATTGATTTCATATTTTTCATTAGGAGAAATAGGAATTATGAATGCACTAACTATTGTTGTTAAAGAGTCTGCAATTCCATTTTTTTCTTTGGAGACGAGATAAATTTCATACTCAGATAAAAAATTGAAAACAAATTTCATAACTCATTCCAGTAGGCCCTCATCCTCAGATTCCTGGTTTGATAAGTACCTTTCACATTGTTCACAATTAGCTATGAATCTCCAAAATATGATTTTTCTTCACTTTTTGATCTCTCAATAGGTTAAACCCGATAATCAACGCTTCATACTTTGCCACGTTGTTTGTATGGTTGAAATACAGTGTGTATGAATGCAATTGACTACTACAGTTTAGCAAAACAATATAAATTCCTACCCTAGACTCCTTCTCACAAGTGGAGCCATCATAATATAAATTCTAGAGTTTATTTGACAAGTATTTATCTTGTTTTTGCTAAACATCAACCTCAACCTATTCTGACAATTATCCATTAATACATACATCATTAAATAAAATTTGTGATCCTACCTTCATGTCTAATGCATAAATGGGATGATTACATGGCTGAGTTTTATTGCTTACAATGTAGGCCATTTGGTCTTCCTAATATAATCTTTTCAACTCACCAAACAAGGGGATTGACGCATAATTCATGCCCATCTGCAATGTTCCTCCTAATCTTGTTGCACAAGACTGAGACAATAGCATGCTAAACCTAGATGGAATGTCTGCTACAACTATGTCCATCATTACACTCTTAGAAGGCATATGTGCCAAAGTTACAACTAGGTCCTTTATGAGGCCTAAACATTTTACTTTTTTGGAATCAAATGAGAACACGTTTTTGTAAGGTCTGGTAATCTAGAGTCCTAAATGGTACATGACTAATTTTGGAATTAGGTTGTGGGAAGCTCTGAGTTTAACATAGTGTTATGAAGAGTCATATCATGTATGTTCAGAGTTACATAAAAATTGGGAACACCATCGTTTATGCTAGTGACATGTGGGACAAAAATAAATTTAGGAGCATCTTCATCTAGATTTAGGGAATCCTGTGAATTTATATTAATCTGATCTCTCTCTAAATTCTTAACCATTGTGAAGATTTTTTCTATGTACTATTCATTCCTTACAAGTTTAGCAAAAGGAATGGAAACTTTTAACTTATTGATTTCATTTTCCAGATTGAAAACTGACTGTCTTTTCCAATTCTTTAAACTCCTTTTTGGCTTCTTTTACATTTTTCGGGTTGTCCTTGTTAGGCTCCTCTGTTTTTTTTTTCAGTATTTCTTTCCTTGAATCAACTCACTACTTAACTACTGTCTTTTGTGGCAGAGTCTTGATGGGAATGGTTCGGCTCCTGAGATTGTACTGTCTTTGAAAATCTTCCACTACATTATTATAGCCGTATCGGTAAACTATTGAATCACAAATGTTAATGTTTTCCTTCTAGCTTTAGCATCAATAAAAAAGGTCATGCTCCTCCTTGGTAGAAAACACTTGTGTATCTTTATGATCAAAACATCCAATTTGATGCTCTTCCTCTTTAGTGTCATTCTCATCAACAAATCCCTCCAGAAAAGGAGGTCGAACAACAAATTTCTGATCATCAACAACCTTCTTCTCTCTTGCACAGTTTTGAGCCCCTTGAGGCCTCCTAAAATTCAGATTTCTCACCTGAGGTTGATTCTCAACCCTGGAAGGAGTTATCTTATCAACTATATTTTCCATCATTTTCAACATCACATCAAATATGATACCATGAGAATAAGATGAGACTTCTTTGAACACCACTCTCTTCTCAGTTTTCATTTTTACCTTCTTAGCCAACAAACTGTATTCTACTCCAATCACATTACTCTGCATTGCTTCCAAAGTGTCAAGATTTCTTTCCCAAAGTTGATAGGCCTTTTCAGCATCAAAACCATCAGGATAATGTAACAAGGCTAAACATGGGGGAGGTTTTATCTCAGTTGGAATTGAATTGTAAATATTGCTAAATCTAGTTGTGAATTCTTGGACATATTCCCTTGGATTCATTTTTAAAGCATCGTATTCAACTAAAATATGCAAGGGGATTTTTCTTCACCTCCCATATGGTGATAAAGAACTATTCAAACTGCTGGAAAGTATTGATACTTTTTGCAAGTAAATATCTAAACCATTTCTTTACCTCTCCTAATAGACTTTGTGTAGAAAGTCTTAATTTGACGTCCTCATGCTTAACCTCTTCTAGATCTATAAAGTCATTAAGATTTTCTACATGTTGCTAAACTGTATAATACCTAGTACCATAAAAATGAATCAGGGATTGTCCATAATTTAGAGGGAGGTCATGTATCTGACCTCCAAGATCCAAAGGTGCATATTTGGCAGCCATGGGGCTGGGATATAAAACTTCACTAACAATATGAGTTAGGACAACGAATGTCAAAGGCACTGAGACTGTTGTGATAACAATTGATCGAATAGAGTTTTGGACACCCAGAGAGGATAACGGAGTAGTTGAGACAAACAAATGTGGGATGAAATAAGGAAAAGTTGGAGATCTAGCTAGAACTTCCTGGATTTCTTGGACTTTATATTCTAATTTCTGAAAATGAGACCAAATATCGAAATCTTGTGGTAATAGCTCTAATTTTGGGATAGAGGGCCCAGGGGCAAAGGTCTTTAGATCCATTGGGTCAAGAATGATATCTGATAGACTACTTTTGGACTTAAATTTGAGTAAATTACTTTCAAATTTAATATATAACACCAAATATTCAAAAGCTTCAATCTTTGCACATAGAGAATAAGACCTTTCTAGATTGACCATACCTGATTCCTTAGGAGCTTTTTACCTTAACAACTTTTCTGGGCTTGACAAAATATAGGGTGGATTCGGATCATGGTTCCTCCGAGTATAAATGCATCTATGAGCCACAAATTCGTCAACAATAACACTTCAGATTATAATGTGGAGTCGCTAGAGAAAACATCTTGCAGCCAAACTGATATGCAAATCTTTGTTTTCCTTCAGAGATCGGATCTTCAACAATCAAATCGTTTGGGGAAAAATACTTCTTTCATTCCCCGACAACGATGCAAACTTTTTTATCTCCTAGAGGAAACTCAACTGTAGGAAAACCTCAAAGGTAACCTCTAACCTCTTTGAGATTGAAAGCTGGCCCTTCAACATGGAGAGAGATCTCTTCCGAAAACACAACTACTCTAGGCCACTGTAGTAGTAGGTTTTACCTAAAGCTCTATGGATAGATTTTTCTATGGAATGGCGAATTTTGGTTGCGTTGTATAGAAAATAAACTATTGGGCATGGAGTCTAGGCTTATCGGATGATGCTACAAATTTAATGAGCAAGACATCAAAAATAGGGTAGCAATAACTCCTTTGACAGTTTAGGAAGTTTGGAAGAAGACAACTAAAGAAAACAATATTTTATTTAACTGAACAAGAAGTACTAATGCTTGAGAAATAACGAAACCAGAGTATAAAGAATCCCAATTTCAGATACTAAGTTTTCCAGACATGAAGAAGGTTTTTAAAATAGAGAAAAAATGGACAGGGAACTACAACACAAAAATTTTCTGCAAATGCTCATTAAACACTGTATATATTTAAGATCTGCTGAAATAATATAGCAGAATGTTATATTTTCAAGTAAAATGAAACCTCGTTTCATTCTTTAGAAATTGTCTTTATAGACTTTACAACAAATATTCACAAGATTATAGCTTCAGACTTAATTACAATAATACAAAAATAGTAAATTATTCTAATTTCATGTATCTGAAATATATATTTAAATACATATTTTTTTTCTAAATAAAACTATCTTCTGGAAAATATGATAACATCTAGGCTAAGAAAAAGTGTCTTCATAATATCTCCCTTGATGACAGAAATAGGTCCCTTAGTGATAGAACAACTCCCTCGCTTGAAAATATAACCCTTGCTGCAAAATAGGTCCAGTCACTCTCGAAAAATGCTTTTCTGTTTGAGCTTCTTCTTCCTCGAGTTTTCTGGTGTAATTGTTGATACTGTCGTTGGCAGTTTTTTTAGTTGCCTGAGTTAAGGATTTCGTTGACAGAGTGACTGTCAATGTTTCCTTCTTTGTCTGTTTTCAGAATGCACTGATAACAAGAATGTCAACATTTGTTTCCGCAAAATTTGCTGACACGAAGATGCCACCAGAACCCTTGAAAATTCGCTGACCACGGAGATGTCAACTCTTCCCTGCATTTCTATATGTATAACGTTAGTCAGGAACATAATCAACAATGAGCCAAAATTTGTTGTTTCTCAATGCATAATAAAAATATTAAAATAACACTTAGCTTCTTAGTCGAGTTTGGTGTTGGTTCTCTCCAAAAGCACATCTACTTTCTCCATTCTTTGTCTTTTGCTTTCCCTGGTTTCCACGTGACCTTTCCCCTTGGTTGTTTTATCTTTGTTCTTTTTAGAACCTACAGTCTTTCTTGTGTTGATTATAAGGTCCTTTAATGGCATGTTGTCTATGTCAATTACTCCTTGGTCGATTCGGGATTGCTTCTTAAATTTATTTTAAAGCTTAATTTGTTTGTTGTCCTTGTATGGGGTATTTTTCTTCCTTTAAAAGTTTCAAACAATGGAGTTTCTTCAACTTGACTTTCACTTTCAATTTCTTCGCCTTTAATATGTTATGGTAAATTCTTGACTACAGGGGATGATTCAAAGGACAAACTTACCGCCCAAGGAGAACTCATAGAAGAGGGTAAATTTTCAAGGGATGCAAGGTCTAATTTCTTGAGCATGACACTTCTCCTTTGTTAAGCTTTAGGGATTTTAGGACCAGAGCATGATGAAGGGATATCTGTGTCTTTTTGACGAGGGGTTGGCTCATGAGTCTTCCTCCCCTATTTAGTACCTTTCTTTTTTCCTCTTCGATCTTTAGGGGGTTGAGGTTGAAAACCTCCCCAAAACAAGAAATGACTCCAGATTCTCCCTACGTTGGCCAATTGGTTTTCAATCAACAATTTGATCAGAGCTTTATGGTAGAAAAAATGAGGAGAAGGGTCGATCTGGCTATAAAATGAGTGACCATGTGTTTTAAACTCTGCAGTAAATAGAAACAAGTGTTCATCCAAACTTGACCAACTAAATGTGTTAGGAAATGAAAATGGTAAAGAGTTACCCTGTTGAAACACCCTTGACTTGTGAAGCATTGTCAAGTAATGCGACGCAGGGCATGCCTTTTATCTTCCAGCCATAATATTTCCACCTGTGTCTTCCAATTTGTGTCTTTGAACTTAGTCTTCAAGAAAAATGGGACATCAATCCCAGCTAATACATGACTTCTAAAAACCTGCTCTACATCTTCAGGTAGGGTCGTAACCTCTGCTATTAACTCCTTTCTAACTAGGAAAGAGAGTCCACCGATTTCCACCGGGGTACCATAGAAACCTTGAGCAAATTCACTAGCTACGACATCGTGATTGTATGTGCATCGGTGGAAGAATTCCTCCCACCCTTCATGCTGAAATTGTTGCTGGTTGTCGAGATACATCATTAAAAGGTCAGGTATCTTGGGTTAAGTTATGTTAGCCTTGCCGCTTTTTCCCATTTCGCTGTGTGCTCAAACACAAGAAACTTACTGGGATTTGATCTTGGATTTCTGTGGAAAACTAATATGTAATCTTGCTATGTTAAATATAGTTTTAAAACTTTGGAAGGCCCTCCCCTTCACTGTGACATCATTCTGGGGATGAGATCCCAGGAGGTGTGAATGTTGAATAATATCGAACCTCCGGCGTGGCTCGAGTGGGTCGAGGGTGATGAACTCATATATGATGATGATGATGATGATGGTTAACGTCCACTAAGACCAAACATTGGTCTATCGGACCTAAAGAAACAAATTATTTATTTTGATTTAAGATTTTATTCCTATGCTCAAAAAGCTTGGAGAGAAGCCTCCCAAGCTCACTATAATTTTGACATTGTAAAAGGCTAGGAAGGTCAGTATTGTAACAAAGATTGTGAAACTGAGATCTAATGTGGTTGTACGCGGGGCACTCTAAGAGGAAGTGGTTTTCATCCTCGATGTTACTATTCTCACATATATGGCAGATCCTTTCCATCCATGGTGTTTTAAGAACTGCCCAACGACCTGTTTCACTATGGAGCTCATGAGAATTCGTTCTAATCTTTTCTATATTAATTTTCTTCTTTGATATAGTTAAAATAGAGAGATACTTTTTATATATATATGTGGTGAAAATCGATAATAAACACAATTTTCAGATAGTAAATCCAAATTCAATGAATTTTGAGAGCTGACACAAACCACGAAACAATCAAATGCAAAGTCGAGAAAAGTGAAAATCAAGCAAAGTGATTTTGACCAAACTCTACATGGATTTTAACCAAACTATGCATGGAGAGTCCCATAAAAATTATGGGAGGGTTGTGGCCTTAAATGTATTTTTAAATTTTTCACTCAAATCAAAGACGATGTGATTTTGTTTTATTAACATAAGCAATGTAATCAAATCCTAAAATTCATTACTTAATTTTCTTAAACCATTTAATATGATAACATCCAAATTTATATTATAGTTGTCTACTGAGGCCACAATTTTGGGTGGAGCATGAAATTCTAGAGGGAATCGTTGTTCTTGATATGACGATTGATTTTTATTTTTACTCATCATTTAAATATAATGTATTACATGCTTTTTGTTTTTTGTTGCGAGTATAAAAACAATTTTAAGGTACTATAACTTTTTTGTTTTGTTATTGTAAATTTTTTAATTATGGCTTGACCATAAAATATACGTTTATATTTAATATTATCTTAAAAATATCAAATAGGTTTTTTTTATCATAGAAAGTTATTTTTTTTATTATGTATTTAATTTCCTAAATTATAAAGAGTTAGTTTTCTTTTCCTTAGGCAAGAAAATTATCTTACATGGAATATAATAAAAATAAATTAAAATTATGATTTAACTCTGATTATTGAATAATATTCTTTATCTTATTAGATTATTTACTATGATTTTAAAGTATATTAAGCAACCGTTAATTTTTTATTATGTAATCTAACTTATAGACAAAATTACATTTTCTGCCACATATTTTCTAGTTAATTTTAATCAAAATCTGGTAGAGATCTTTAAAAACTTGAGTTTAAGTTGTTTAATTTGTAGGATTCAAGTGCCCCAAGGGGATTTCAGGGTGTTGAACGGATTTATGCTTTCAAAAAGGTATTTTAAACAACAAAAATTCACATTCTTGCTTATTGTATCAAATTATAGTGAAAAAACTATTTCATCTATAAGTTAGACTACCTCATTTTTAATGAATAAATATGACTTGAAAATAAACAAATTCAAATCTAAACTCATTTACTCTAATTTTGATTTATACTTTTAGTTTTAAGGAACCATTAAATTTAGAGTAAATGTTACTTTAGAAATAAATAAATTTAAATTATGAGTAAAATATTTTTTCGAGTAAGTTATGAGACACATGGTAAAAATTCGTTGTATGATTCTAGAGAGGTTTAATTATTTTTGATTAATAAATAAAAATAAATTAAAATTATATTTTGATTATTAAGTAATAAATAAAAATTAAAATTATGATTTTAACTCTTATTCTTGAATAATCATCTTTATTTAATAGATCATTTTACTATACCAATAATTTTTTATGAATAAATGTGACTTTAAAATATATATAAATTCAAATTAAAACTAAATTACTATGATTTTAAAAACATAGTTTCAGTGCCCAACTATTAAAATTTTATGAATAAACAAGACTTTAGAGATAAAATTTTCTGAATAAACAAGACTTTAGAAATAAATAAATTCAAGTTAATTGACAAGTACAATTATAGTGCTCCTTATCATACCTCTCCTCTCCTTTGGCTACAAAATTTATAGTGCTCCTCATCATACCTCTCCTCTCCTTTGGCTACAAAATTTATAGTGCTCCTCATCATACCTCTCCTCTCCTTTGGCTACAATTTTCAACTGGTAGTTTCATAGTCAGGAACAACATTAAATAAAATTCATTAATATCAATTCAAATCAAATAAAAGAATCTTTAAGAAAACAAAGTAGTCTTACAAAAAATCCAAACTAGTTGAAAATATTAAAACTTACATATTCTGCATCATCGAGTGTGTTGTGGTTGACTCGATTTATATATAGAAATGGATTACACTACTCTTACATTCCATAATGGATTTTTTCAAGCCTTTAAATAGACTTAATCATAAGACAGGCAAAACTATGGGTTACCAAAATTAAATAGACTTAATCCTAAGATAGACAAAACCATGGGTTGTCAAAACTTGGAGCTGAAAAACTATTCGTTGCCAAAACTTTTCGTTAAAAAAACGTTAAGTGTTTCTGGCCACAATAATAATTAAATAGACTTAATCTTAACGTAGGCGAAACCATGAGTTGCCAAAACTTTTAGCTAAAAAAATTAAGAGTTTCTTGGCACAATAATTAATTAGGTAAAAAATCAAATTCTAAATTATGAAAAAGTTATTACTAAAACTATTTGCTATTTTAGAAAACCCCTTTTTTTTTTCTTTTGAAAATTTTTTATTATTTATATACAGTTGTTCTGTATTATTTATTAATATGTTCGGTTCATTTTTTTTGGATTTTATTCAATCACAAATTTTATTCTCACAACAAATTTTTAAGGTAGTAATTATACTTACAAAAAATTAAACTTGTCAATACCTATCACATTTAACTATAAGAATGTGAATATGGATTTTGTTAAACGATAGATTAAAATGTGAATATGGTTTTTAATTATTTAGAACTAGAAATCTTTTAAAATTCAAAATAAATTAAAAAGCAACGAATAAAAACATAATCGTTGTATTAAAAAAATAAATTAAAAAGGAATGAATAAAAACATAATTTTGTATAAAAAATGTTTTTAAATTTATTATTATTTTTTTTTTTTATATATCATCTTATAACGATCGGGGCGGTTGGTTTGCACACTCTCTGGTCGGAGCTGCGCATGCTGTAGCATATTTAGACCCAGGACGATTAAACAATGATTTGATAGTTGTCAGCCCAGTTTTGACACGTATTTGTATTATATCAAAAAAAAGGGGTCCATAATGCTTTGGTAGGGAACTAGCCCCGCCCTTTTTTATTTTATTTCATTCAAATTTTTATCTTATGGTATTAGTCAAAGCGAAATTTAAACTTGATAACTATGATGATGCCTTCCTACATTTCTCTCTGACATGTTGACAGATGCTGGAAGATTTTATCAATTATTTTTGTCAATTATTGTGATGATTTCAATGTTTTATCTATGGTCAATGTTGAGCATTCTCTGGCCGAGCATTTCAGTTGACATGTTGCTAGATGCGAGAAGTGTTAGGGTATTCCGACACATAGGAATAGTTAAGTTCAACTTGGTCTAGTATAGAGTTAGGTATAGAGTTAGGTAAAGTGTGTTTCTTTACCGTTGTACATTTTGTAACTTACAATCCGACGTCACGATATGTAGTGATCCGACGGTTCATTCTCTCCTCGGTATTACCGACACTTGATCCATGGC